>RJWM01003493.1:0-112676 GCA_004363535.1 Dasyprocta punctata | reverse complement strand
GGGGGGGGAGGCTCTGCAAGCCAGGGTTTAAACAAACAAGATGAGTAGAAAAATGGTTTTCACACATTGCTATCCATCTCTGGGAAGGCTTAGATAGGAAGCGGCAGGTGAGGCAATGGAATGAAATTCTGAGGTTTAAAAAAAAAAAAGATGAAAATGGAAGTTTTACACATCACTGAGCTGCCTTCCTATCTGAAGGGAAAACCCAACATTAATAAAACAGAAAACCTTCAACGAAATCAAAGCCAATTTTTCTGTCAGTTTCAAAAACAATACATAAGCTATAGATGTATCCCAGGTATGTTCCAGAAATAGCCATGTTTCTGAGAAGTTGAGTGGAAATCAAATTTGGTGTGAACTCGTTCCTGCTCCCCATGTCAAGTGAAGCTGCCTCTGTCACTGAGGAGCTGAATAGGAATCATGCCTCTGTTGACGTCAGCTTGAAGCTTTTTTCCTTAAGTCCCACTTCCCTCTTCCCATCCCAAATAGGGTCTCTCTTGATAGCCTTTTTCTTTCTTCCTTTCTTCCTTTCTTTTTTTTTTTTTTTTTTTTTTTTTTTTTTTTTTTTTTTTTTTTTTTTTTTTTTTTTTTTTTTTTTTTTTTTTTTTTTTTTTTTTTTTTTTTTTTTTTTTTTTTTTTGTGGCACCGGGGGTTAAACTCACAACCTCGCGCCTGTCAGACAGGCACTTAAGCCACTGAACCAAACTCCCAGCCCTAGTTTTTTGAGGCATGGTCGCACTGCATAGCTCAGGCCAGCCTTGCGCTCGCATTGTAGCCCAAGCCAGCCTCAAACTCACAACATTCCTCCTACCTCAGCCTCCAGAGTGCTGGGATTAAAGACGTGCGCCACCACGCCTGGATAGCCTTTTTCTTAGGGCTACAAGGATACAGCAAAGTGACAGCTTAAAGTTGCATGTATTGGAAAGGCCTCCTTGGTCTGCTCACTCTCCCTAAATCTGGCCCCTTCTCGAAGGCCCATCTCAACCTTGCCAGCTCAGAGAAGGCATTTGGTAAACATGTATTCATAGATGGGGCATTCACAACCCCAAGAGGCTCCTTGCACCTGTTGAGTCTCCATTAAGTGACAAGTCCTTCACCTGGCGCAGCTTTCTTCATCCCTGCAGCAACCCTCTGAGGTGAACGTTACTGGATCCACATCAGAGATGATAAAACTGAGGCCCATGGAGGCAAGCCAGGATTCTCCCCCAAATTCCCACAGTGAGGAGAAGCAAGGATGGAGGCAGGACCATGCACAAGGGAGGGACACCAGAGAGAGGGAGGATAAAAGGGTGTGGGAAGATGGACAGCAGAGAGTCAGGCAAGAGGCAAAACCTGCCTTCTCTGCTGCAGGCCTGCAGTGAGCTGGCCCCTGGCCACTCTCCGTACACAGCCCTTCTTGTCATGCTCCCCATCATGCTGGAGGCACCTAATGCCCTTGGGACTTGCTGCAACCTTTCATTTATCATTCCAATGAAAGCTAGAGAGAGAGTAACTGTGGCCCGACCTCTGTCCTTACTCAGTTGACCAGCAAGTATATCCTCACACACAATCTAGTAACTCTAGAGAACCAGAATTGGAACTAGATTGCTTTCCTCTAATAAAATTTACAGTGTATACAAATTCAATTACATCATCCTGTGTGCTGACACTGGCTGGAGGGGCCAAGGTCACTTCCACACATCCATCACAGGGTGCAGAGAGCGAGGGGTGTAAAACTGCTTCCACCAAGCACCCAAACGATGTTGGGAGCAGAACAGAGCTGCCAGCTATGAGAAGAGCCTCTTGCAACACTTGTGTTCAAACCTCCTCTCCTCCTAACACCCAGGAGTGACACAGGCCAAGTGGATGCACTGGGCATCCTGAATGCCAGGCTTGCATGGCAGAGGCTGTGCTCACCTCTGCAGGTCCATGGTCAGCTGTGCTTTCTTGATGTCAGTCTCTCTCTCTCTGCTCTGCACAGGGGTGAGAGAGGCCACGAACTCTTCACACTCAAAGCACTCATGCTATTTAGTCTTCTCAAAATCCTCCCTATATAGAGGCAGTGCTGCCAGAGAAGGAAAGAAGGTCCAGAGAGAATAGGTAACATGCCCAAGGCCATACAGCCTGTGAATTGATAAACTGTTGACAAATAGATCTAAGTTTGTTGGTCTCCAGACTCCACAAAGGAATGGATCCTTTCACATTGACCAGTAGAGCACAGACAGTTGCCTACAGAGAGAAGGAAGGGCTACGCTCCAAAAATACAGCTCAGGAGGTACAGTTGGCTAGAAATAAACACTGTAGAAGTAAACGAGTGACCCTAGGAATTTCTATAACCTGGCAAGTCTGGTAAGAATAGGCTTATAAGAATAAACCTATAATGGTGATGAGAAACAAGTTGGACTTCGCAATTAATTGACTGACTGATTTTTGAGACTGGGTCTTGCTAAGTTGCCCAGTCTGAGTTTGAATTTCTGATCATCCTACCTCAGCTTCCCAGAGAGCTAGAATTATAAGCATGACTTACCACATCTGGCTCCTGTGATAATTTAATAGCAGAAATATTTGAAGAAAATATTGGGTTTGCCCAGCCAGGCCCAGAGAGGGATCAACAGACTTCAACTCTCCAACCCTGAGGGTGATTGACCTCAACCCAGAGGAAATTCAGAGCCTCTGGTTCCATGAATACAATGGTCTCCAACGTGGTATCGGGTCACAGCATCAGCCTCTTCTGGGAACTTGTTAGACATGCACATTCGCAGGCCCAGCTCAGATTCACAGCATCATCTGGACACAGGACCCAGAGTCCTGTGTTTCCCAAGCCCTTGAGGGGATTCTGATGCAACTCGGTGGGATCAGAGTACCCCTTGCTCACACCTATGGACACACTTCTATCGCCTGAAGGATTTTTATGAACACCTGGAACCCAGGTCACATCCCAAACCAATGCCATCACCATCTCTGATGTAAATGAGCAGAGTCCCGGGCATCAATAACATTTGAGGATTCTCAGGTGATTTAAGGCATAGCCAAGTTGAAAGCCACTGCTCTCATACAGTCCCCACAGGGAGTGGAGCGCTCAAAGTATGACCACTGATGAAGAAACATGAATGGATTTCCCCTCTTCATGGCCTCTAATAGCCACATCCAGCTCTGTTTCTCCTTCTCTTTTCCCTGCCAGCTCAGCGGAGCCCCACAGGTACAGGTGGGGGTGGAGGTGAACAAATGGAGAAAGTTGTTCAAGGAAGATGCACAAAATGGATCAGGAACAGACTGAAGGCAGGAAGGGGTTCGATTTGGATTTTAACGGGCCCCATAAAAGTCTGTGATGTTTCATCCAAGTCTGATTGTTTCTCATCCATCAGAAAGAATCCTGATGTCTGTAAACTTGTACAAATTGCCCATGCTACAAGATTGATGGCTTCTCCCTACAGCTTCTCCCTGATGCAATTTGCTGCTAAAAGCCTAGTTTTACCAAGGATCTTGAAGCTGTTCACATCAGCCAGGTCTGGGTTTGAATAGGCACTGGAGGCCATATTTCCTGTTCCCTTGGAGGTGAGAGAGACCCTGAGTACAGACAGAGGAGAGGAGTGAGCAGGCCAGTTCCAGCACCCAGCCAGGGAGGATTAGAGGCTGTGCTGAATCCAGACGGCCTCTAAAGGTGCCCTCATGGGCTTTTGCTGGGGTTACTTCAGTGCTGTATTTCTTTTCTTCCTGCAACTTTATATTCCAGTTCACCCCAGCTTGTCCTTCAAAACCTCAACTATAACAATAAGAATGGTCACTCAACAGCACGTTCTAGACTGAGCTTGGAACAGTAGCCCCCTCCAGTCTCTCCTCCACCATCCTTCTCTCTCAAGTCCTCAGTGGGGCTCATACCTGCTAACTTCTCTTATCTTTTCCCCTTCAGCCTGAGTTTAGTAGGGGCTTCCACTTTGCAAGACCTAGATGCTTCCCTATTCCTTCTTGGTGTCCGCTAACCTCACCCACACCTTTGAAACCTGTGCAATGTTTGTGTTTATAGGTATAATAGTTGCAGTGTCATATGGGTTAACCTAGTAAACAGTGCTTTCCTTAAATATTCCCAACCACTCATTGTGAGTGGACCTGTTTCATGCACAGCCACACAGCAGACTTGGAGAACCGTTGTCCTCCAAACACAGGCAAGGAACAGAGAGAGACTCAGAGCCTCAGGGAATTGTCCAAGGTCATCTAGTGTACAGCTAAGAAAATAATGATGGCTTGAGAATTTATTGTGTGTCACATACCATGCTGAGCAATTCCTGCAGATCAGTTCCTCTATCCTTTGAAACTGTGAAACAGGGACTATTATTATGTCCATTTTATCAGAGAAGAAACTGAGGTCTTTTATTTTATTTTATCATTAGTCCAGGTGCTAACTTTAGCCAAACCTAACCAGAAGTAACAGGGAAGGGAAGGTCAGATGAAGCAGTCTATAAGGGGTCAGATGCACAACAGAATAAGGAAACGAGAGGAGGATAACAAGTTTCTGTGTTTTCTGCTAAAATAAAAGAAGATATTCTAAGTGCCTATACTATGGTCTCCTTCTGAGGAGCCATTAAGGTCACCAGTGTCTCAGAGTTTATGTGGGGGCATAATCCACCCCTCATTCCTAGGACCTTATTAAGCTCTTCTCCAGTTTAAGGCCTTCTCTGGAACCTCTGCAAACAATGTGGTCCACAGGAAGTTTTTGAGCCAGACAGACTGGGCCCACTCAAACACCTTCTAACCCCACACGTTGGATATCTCACTGTCCCCCTGCAGGTCCAGAGGCCTCCTGGTGAGGGAGTTTTATACCTTCTCAAAGAAACCAGGAAGATGAAATAAAGATAGCATAGGAAAAAGATGTGGTCTCTAATAAGCATTTAATAAGTGGCTGGTTCTCTTCCCTTGTTCTGGAAATATTTCCAATCTGGAGATTATATTGGTGGTTTCAAAAGGGAGGTTAAAACTGTTTATCACACATTGATTTTCTGTGCCTGAGATTAGAAAACTCACCTTAAAGGATGGTTTTCTTGATTTTACTGTTAAATTCCAACATTTCCTTGGCAATAGCCTTCAGGAAGACAAAGAAGTTAGTCAAAGGCCACCCAAAGGCGTTGAGAGTTGGAGGGAATTTATTCCTCTCTGAATCTGGTCCTCAGTGGAGACAATTCCCCAGCCTCAGGCAGAAGTCACTCTCCTTGCGCCATTCTGCTAAGCCCTGTGATAGTTACTTTGAAAATTCTGACCAGGGCCACTTAGGAGTGCTCCCAAAGAGAGGTTCCTTCGAGCAAGGACAGGCACAAGCTGTGCTCCTCGAGACAGGATAGTGCAGTGTAACTGGCCATTAGGAGGAGGCAAAGATAGTGAAGCTAGAACAAGCTGGGGAATAGCAAGTGGGTGTCCGGGAAAGCTGGAAACTGGGCAGGTTTAGAGTCCAGTCTTTCTCCCTGGAGAGCAGCCACAGCTTTAGCACGAATGAGCATAGACTTTGCTGGTTCCTTTTCAACCTGCCCTGAAGCCTCTAACCTAGGAGGGCCCCCAAAGGCCTGGTGGGATAGGGCTAAGATTATGGAGCCTAAAGCACTTAGCACAACTTCACACCCAGCCCCTCTGCTCATTAGCTGTGTGACCTTAGGCAATGTATTCAGCCTATATTTGCCTCAATTCCTGATTCGTACAATGGGAATGATAATAACCATATCTGCCCAATACAGCCATCATGAAGGCTATGTCAGTATACAAAAAATACATGCAACAGTGCCTGGCTCCCAGTGAACACTACTTCCAGAAAGTGCCATTATTGTTAGCAGGACTGTCATCTTGGAGGGTTACCCTGTGTGAACAGGACTTCAGGGAACACTTCAGTCACATAACACTCACGGCTGATTGTTGCCATGTGTCTGCAATCTGATTACAGACCATTCATTCATTCATTTCACTAAGAACTATACTGTATTTCCCAAAGTATGGCCAAAGGCTTATAAGTTGAGAGTGGGGGTTATGCTGGAAAGTATTTTAATTTTAAGAATCATGCATTTAAAAAATCCCCTTATATCAATGTTTAAGTCAAGAAATAGCAGCTTCCGTTTAAATAAATAATGACATTTTAGCCATATTTATATCCCCTTTGCTCACCATCCTTAGCAATATTCCTTTTTTTCCCCAGTCACCATGGAAACAATACTCTGGTCATTTTTTATACTTCAGGTTTTAATTTTTATAGCCATGCATTTCTTTATTTCTTTGTATCATTATTTAAAGCAAGTTATAATCATTTCCCACTTAGAGTGGTGACACACAATTTCCTCTTTAAATTAACTTACACTAGAAAGGAGATAAAGGAAAATGTAATGTAAATGAAAATCACAAATAGAAAAGTTTTCTGCTTGATGAAGTCACATTTGTCAACTTTTGCTTCTGTTGTCTGTGCTGAAAGGGTCATATACAAAAAGATAAAACCAGCCTTGCCTAGAACATTCTTTTTAAAGCATTTTTCCCATGTTTTCTTCCAGTTGTTTCATAGTTTCAGATCTTAGAGTTAAGTCTTTGATCCATTTTGAGTTGATTTTTGTATACGGTGAGAGTTGGGAGTCTAGTTTCTTTCTTCTCTTATGGATATTCAGTTTTCCCAGAATCATTTCTTGAAAAAAGACTATCCTTTCTCCAGTGTACATTCTTGCAGCTTTTGTTGAAAATCAGTTGACTGTAAACATTTGTATTTATTTCAGGGTTCCATTATTCTGTGTGTCAAGATTTATGTACCAGTATCACGCTATTTGGGTTGCTGTAACTTCATAGTATGTTTTAAGGTCAGATATAGACATCCCTCACTTTGATCTTTTTGCTTAGGGTTTCTTTCGCTATTTGGAATCTTTCTTGCTTCCTAACAAACTTTAAGAATACTTTGAATATTATATGGTAATTAGAAAAAACAAACTACATTTATGTATCAACACTGATAGGTAGTCATACAACTGAATGAATATGAAAATTACAAAGGATATATATTTTGTTGCATTATTTATGGGAAATTTAAAATTTATGCAAAATATTACTACTGATATTTTTCATTGTGATATGTATCTATATGTAAAACTATACAAAACTGACTAGAAGACTTTCATTTCCTATAGAAGGTAAAGACAAAAGACAAAATAAAGGTTTTGATCATCAACATTGATGATCAAAGGGAACATAAAATTACCAAAAATATCAATTCTTCTTTTTTCTTTTTAAAGAGAAATGAACTAACTTGAAATAAATGATATAGTGTTAAAAATACTCATAAGAACAATGTGTATGTTTACTAAATGTTCTTGTTTCCTTTAGTTTACAAATGTCACAACATAAACGGCAAGGGATACACCAACTCAAGAATGAAACAAAAAATGTATCATATCCATACAAGGGAATATGACTTGACAAGAAAAAGAAATGGAGGTCTAATACATAGTGCAGCATGGTGAACTTAGACAACAGTGTGCAAGACAGAAAAGACAAAATAAAAAGGTCACATTTTGTGTGACTTCATTTATATGAAATATCTAAGGTGGCCAGAACCTGTCTCAAAATTAAAAATAAATAAATAAATAAAAAGGATGGAGATGTAGCTCAGTATTAAGACTCTAGACTGAGTATTCAGTACTAGGGAAAAATGTTCGAAAATTTGGGTGATGTTTGCACACATCTTGTGAATATACTACAAAATATAGGATACTCTTTCAGTGGTTAAAAAGTGTGGCATGTGAATTCTATCTCAATAAAACTGACAAATACGAAACGCTATATATTAAAATGAAGACCCAAGGCTGGGCTGTGAATGGAGCAAGGGAGTGGGATCATGATCAAGTGAGACAACTCACCCTCTATACCCTCCCCACAAAAGTCTGTCTTGCCCACTTTGCATCAGCAGGGGATGCTACAGACACAGAGGAGGTTCAGGCAGGCAAGTTCTGAGCCGGTCCTTGCCTGTTGGCAAGAGAGGCAATGACACTGATGGCTTAAAATGACACAGACATACATTAAAGGTTCAGAAGTGTTGGTCAAGTTCAGAAGGTGCAGAAAATGCACTTCAGGCAGACAGAGTGTGCAAAGCGTGAAAGCAAAAGAGGTAGAGACTTCACTGTGGGAGGCTGAGATAGAAGGATCACAAGTTTGAACCCAGCTTGGGCAACTTAATGACTTAGTGAGATGCTGTTTCAAAACAAATAATAAATAAATAAATAAATAAATAAATAAATAAATAAACAAACAAACAGGCCTGGAGATGTAGCTCATTGTGAGGGCCCTGGGTTCAAATCCCTGATACCACAGGAAAAATAAAAAAGAGATGGTGACTTTAAGAACTACAGGGAATAGGATGTACAGGCTGAGAGTGGGCAAGTTCCAAGTGACAGACAGGGGCACAGAGCCCCAGCCCCCCATCCCTCCTCCTGCACTGCACTCTCTCCATGATACACAAAGAAAGCAACAGCATTTTCTCTGGGACTTTTCTTCCACGTCTCCTCTAAGGCAGGGCTGAGTTCTCCTGCCCCAATATCAAGGACACAGAGAGAGCAAAGTCTCTAAAAAGCCTCCTCTGTTGACCTCTCTGTTTTCATGAAGGGAAAATCTGCATACATGAACCAAACAAGTCAGGAGTGCAGCACAGTTAACTACCTCAGGCCTGAGCTGCCTGCATGTGGCCAAGGGGAACTCACAGCGTCCTGATGTGGTCTCAGGAAGTGACTCTAAATAAACTTGCTTCAAGTCAGTTGATTAAAGACAGAATCATAGCTTGTATATCTCCAGATGATAAAAATGAACAGTTGTGTGTCCCACCAGTCTGTGGATTTAATGTGATCAATGAAAGGGGTAATGCAATGAAAGGGGTAGAGCTCGCAGAAGCCCTGGTGGGAGATATCGCCAATCTTTATTACGGTGCCGCTTCTCCATTTGGGGCTGCCTGATTTGGAGGGTGCTTATTTCCTTCATTTATCACCACTGTCAGTAACATGAGTTGGATGTCAAAGCCCCATTTTCTTTCCTCATTCTCCCATCCTCCGAGACGTGACTGATTCACTGCTGGCCTGCCTAACAGGCAGATCCACACACTCTACCTTGTAATCGTGAAAAATACTCTCTTCTTTTCAATGGTGCTGTCACTAGACTGCATTATCAACTGCCTCCAAACCAAGACTTTATTTTTTTCCTCTTGCCACTGGGTTCAAGCTAAGAAGGAGCAAAGGAACATTTCTAAAGAAGCATTCCATTTTCTTTAATCTCTTCAAATTGCTTCCTTACTCAAACTTTCTTTTCACCAATATGAAAAGTCACCAGCATTGAACGAAATATTCAGACCCCCCGACAGGAGTAGCATGAAGTAGGCTCAGGTTGCCTGGAGGGAATGTTAACAAGTGCACATGAAGGACGTTAGTCACTGACCTTCCTCTTCCCACCTCCCAGGCAAAGAAACAGTAGATGAGGATGTTACCAAGGGGATATTTGCTTCAGTCTACATACACACCCTGTAACCATAAAGATAGATGACAGATGATAGATAGATGATAGATAGCTGTAGAGATAGATGATAGACAGTTGATAAATGCTATATAGATAGATAGACAGACAGATAGATAGAAATTTTTGGCCAGGGACCAAATCCAGGAGCTCATTTGTGCTAAGTACTCACCCTACCATTGAGGTACACTCTCAGCCCTAGTTGTATTTAATCTGTGGAAAACATAATCTGGATCTTTAAATACACTCCCACCACCCCTACCACCACTTTTCTTCCCCAATTTATTACCCTAAGAATATTGAGTAGAATCTTAGGGAGTTGTTTCAATAGTTCATGCTGAACAGGAGCTAAATAACTCATAGATTGAGTAGTACTATTTTAGGTTCAGAACTGTCCCAACCACATATAGGGGGTCATTATAAAAAAAGACACCAAAAAATGAGCGTGAGAAAAACAGAAAGGGAGTCGAGTAGAGGAGAGGAGAGAGAGAAAGAAGCCACTACAGAAAAATGCTGATGTGCAAAAATTGGGAGAACCAGACCAGGTGAATCCAACACATTGTAGCTTCACACTGTAGGAACACACTGTAGTTTAGTGAGTAATGTTATAAACTACAAGCTCCTGTGGTATAATGCCTGGCTTACAGAAAATGAATAATAAATTTTACAATGTGAAATGGTGTTTAATACTAGAATTTCCATCTCTATAAATAGTTGAAAATAAAAGAAGAGCTGAATTTATCTAATGCAAAACAATTTGAGGCATAATCCAACCTTTTTGATAGTTAGGAGTTACCTTTGCAACTTACATTGTTTAATTCATCTATTTATATCATTTAACAGTTTAAATACTTTATAGTATATATATTTACAAACAGTAATACGAAAATCTACACACATAAAAAAAGACTTTCCCTCAAAGCCTGAAATTTCAGACTCAAGTTGTTTTCAACCTCACAAATTACCTGATTGATGGCAGTGGAGAGGCACTGGGGTACTGGTGTAGGTGAGGGATTCAATAGTGTTCTTTAGAAAGGCCCTAAATCTGAATTAGCTGTAGGAATGACATGCATGGTGATGAAATATAATGAAAATAAATTTATTTCTAAATAGTTCCTCATACTTTTTAAATTATTAGTATTAATAAAACAGGCATAAATATGCAAATGAAGGAAGTACAAACTGGAAATATCAAAGTGATAAGAACAGAGAATTAGCTCAAGAGGCTAACAGTGGAACAGTGCTAGAAGCAGAGGAGGAAAGCAATTTGGGAAAATGTAACAAAGTCTCAAAAGGGGCTTTACTCACTTGATATGGAAGTTCCACAACTTAAAATTTATCTTAAGAAAATAATGATTCTTAAAAAATTTGTATGGGCATGTGCTCACCATAGCCACATTTATAAAAGAGAAAGATAGAATCAAAACATCCAGGACATGACAACAGATTAAGTAAAAATATATACGCAGTGATAGACAACCCTTAAATGGATGAATGAATGAATGAATGAATGAAATTCCAAATCAAGCCCTTCAAAAGAGGAAATCAATGTCTAGGAAATGGCACCACCAAATATTCAGGGCTAAATGACTCAAACTGTCATGAACAATTAAGTTAAGAAAAGAAATACACTGAGATGTATCAATGCGAAGTCATATATATTTTCTCTTAAAATAGTTTGAACTATGTGAAATTGTCACTGTTAGATCACCCTAATAACATGTAAATTTCATACAGTTTAACCTAATCCATTTTTCCAGCTCTATCTCATGAAAAGGCTATAAACAATGAAAATTTCAGGAGTAACAGACATCACTAGTAACTGAGAAACATTTTCTAATAAAAGGGAAAAGGACTCGTTAGGGAGTACTAGGTTTCAGACAATAGATGAGTAAGATAAGATTAGGATATCTTGCACAGAAGAAACCAAAGATGCCATCAAAAACTATGGAACTGTGTCTCTGAGAACACAGATGCCAGCTTCAAGAGGTTTCCACCAAAATAAAGATGGGGCAATGTGAGCCTTAATAATAAAGTTAACTGAAATAGACTGAACAAATCATATGTGATGAAATGCATAAATTCATAAGTCACAAAGCACATGGTAATTGTCTTTCAGAAAGAAAGAACAAAGGGAAAAATCTTTGTTTTGAAAATCAACAGCCACATGATTAATGAAGGGCAGTTTATCTTAATAGAAATATTTCAGCTAATAAGTACAGAGAAAAATAAAATTGAATTAACACTATTCTGCAGCCTCTGATGAAATAATGAATTAGGCAACAACCATTAATGACTACCAACATCATAAAAATAAGAAAATTGGATATCATGTACTATCAGGAGGAATTATGCTATATTGTATATAATGCCATCTCCAAAAACTGCAAACCAGACCCTTGCAGAGATTTTAGGAGCTACCTATCAATCTACAGGAGGGAAAAAGAATGTATTGGCCTATACCACAGCAATGCACTCTTGTATTGTGGGAACTCTACAGAGAAAATTAACATATAAACTAAAACAATAAAAAATGTTTAGGAAAGACTTTACTTCAGAGACATACGGGGAAATTGTAATTTATGGATTTTATTTGGACTCAGATTGAAACAAACTATCAAAAACTTTTATAAAACAACTGGGGAAAATCGAACAGTGACTGTTTCCTGAGACTGAATTACTATTATTATTTGGGTGTGAAGAAATGACATTGTGAGTGTGCATTTAATAAAAGAGCCCCTTATCTCTTAGAGATACAGGACCATATACTTGTGGAAGTGATATGATGCTAAAAGTTACTCAAAAGTAAGTCCATGACACATAAAAGAGTGACAAATAAGTTAAAATTGTTCGACCTGGATGATAGATACAGTGTTCTGTTTGTTTTTTTTTTTTTCATGTATGTTTGAAATTCTCCCAGTTCAAAAGTTTTTTAAAAGTTGAAAATAATAGTTATGAATGTTAAACGTGCCCTAGATAAATTCATTTTTAGGAAAAAAGATGCCATAAAATGGTATGCAGTATGTGGTTCTAATTCAGTACATAAATACAGTTGAATATACAAGAGAAAAGTCTAAAATTACACTCACAAAATGTAAACTGTAATTATCTCAGGGTTTAGGAATCATGTAAGACTCTTATTTTCTTTATATACTTCTGATTTTATACTTTATAATTATCAAGTATTTTTATTGAAAAATATTATTGCTTTTTACATCTAACAGTACACACAACATCCAAGGATTAAACATACCCCTCTCCTAAATAACTGTACTGTAAAAAATAGGTCAGAAATTAATGACAATATGCTAAATATTGGAGACATTTTAATGAGCAGCAGATGATTTGAATTTTGTCTGATGTTCAGGGCCCTTTAAAACCATCCAGCATCCCTGGTGATGTGGTCAGAATAGTGGGGTGGAAGGAGCCCTCAAAATGATGCTGCGATTCTGACATTGATAACATGTTCCTCGGGCACAACTGGGAAGGAAAGTGGAATCTTAAAACAAAAGTCCAAATGTTTCTACATTTCCTCACCTGTGCCCAGATTTCAAACTTTTCACTTACACATCTGTGTGATGAGAAAGTGCCCCAGGACATCATTTATGTCCAACTTACTTCAAACAAAAGTATCAACTGGAAAAGGTACAAATGAACAATGCCATTCCACTTTGCAGAGCAAACACTTGACAAGGCCATGGGGTTCTTCCAGGCTTGAGCCAAGCTGGCTTCGAACTAGTCCTAATTAAAGATGGCATAAATCACTCTATGGATATGAGTATGAGCCTGAGTTATAATTGTCTTAGTTAATGGAATGGAAACAGTTCTAAAAAATGAGACAGAATGTAAATAGAATGTATGGGATTGCTCATGCTTTGGAAGGTAAGTGCTCAACCACTCATTCTGTAAATACCATCCATCATCTGACTGGTGCTGAATCCCAAGCCAGACACTGGGAAACAAGGAAGGGTGAACAAATGAATATGATTCCCTCCTTCAAAGAGCTCACAGCTTACTGAGAGAAACAGGCTTTATTCAAATACAGGCGCAATGTACAAGTAGCAATGAATGGCATAAAAAGAAAAAGAGGCTACATTGGAAGCATGTGACAGGCACCCTAGTGCAGTACTGGTGGTCAGAGTGGGCCTCTGCAACATGAAATGTAAAGGTGGAGAAGCAGCATACGTCCTCTGAGCAACGAAAGAGGTAATTTGAGGAGAAAATGCACCAGGTAGAAAAGAGTTGTCCTATAGTGGTACTTTCCAGGGACAAGAAACAAGTATGATTGGATCCTAGATGATGAGCTAAGAATGAAGTTAGAGAGGCAGGCAGAGGGCAGACCTTGCAGGCCTTTTAAAAACCATATTGAAATTTGTGGTCTTAAGTCAACGAAGTATTTCAGGCAAATGACTGACAAAATAATACTAGTTGCTGATACAACTGAAACATTTCCACAAATCAAGTAGTGTTCTGGAATTTATGTGCATTCTTGTTGTCCTAGGTTAGTGACGGTGAACCTTTTAGTGATGAGTGCCCAAACTGCAACCCAAAACCCACTCATTTATTGTAAAGTGCCATCACAGCAATAAAACCTGTATACGGAGGTTTTAGTTTAGAAAAAACTAGTACATTAACATCTTTTGTTTTAAAAAGAAAAACACAGTAACTCACATGCCACAGGTTCACCACCACTGTCCTAGATGGAATATAGAAGCAGAAGGAGCTCAAAGAGCTCAAAGAGCATACACAAGTTCCAACAGCTAGTAAGATTTTGCAGCTGACCTCAAAGTCCACTCTCCAACAGACCACGGTGCCCCATCACCTTTTTGTGCTGACACTGGCTATCACGTTGGCAATGAACTTCAAGGATAGGGTGGGAATAAAACTAATCTAAAAGCCTACTTCATTTATCCATTTTTTATTGTCCCAATTTACACAAAGCTTACAAAATCATGAAGACAGACATTCCAACTCATGAACTATCATTATTTAGCTAGTGATTCCCTTGATGAGGTACCCCTGGGATCTCCAAGCTGTCTTCCAATCTTGGGACTAATCAGAATTCCTAAGGATACAGGAAATCAATGAAAGTTCTTTAGCTGACATAAGCCTTTGAGATGACCCCTTCACTGCCCCTTAGTCTCTTGGATCTACAGAGGCCAGAATTCGAGCTGAAGGAGATGCTCTGATGATGAAGGCAGGGCAGGCTCACCTAGGCCTGTCTGCCCTCTTGTAAGGGTGATCAAATGTATATATATATGACTGGAGAGAGACAGGGGTGCACTTCCCTCACAGAATGCGGATCAACTCCAAGGAAACAGCACAGGGGAAGACAAGTCCCATTTCATGCTGTGATTCCAATTTGCCATTCAAGACTCCTGTGGCCTCTGGGATTTTTATTTTCTCTTCCACTGACAAGATGATGACATCACTGTTCTAGGTTAATGACTGAAATATGAGAATTCCCATTTAATGCCTTCCCATTGCACCAGTCTGCTTCCAGTGCCACAGACATCTATTTTTCATAGTCTATGAAAATCATATGCTCTTCTCCCCACTGCATATGACTTCCATTTAAGGATTCATTCAGTTGCCTCAGGCTGTCACCAAGAAAATTACTTATTAATTTCTATGCACTGCAGAGCTACCTCTAAAACAAACAGAGTTGACTATGGATTTTCAGTGTTAACCCAATGTACTACTGGCTTTGTGCTTTCCTTCAGAGCCTAGAAATATCTCCAGTCATATATACATACATTTGATCACCCTTACAAAATGCAAGTTTATGCAACAGTAATTGAAAATGTTCAGTGGTGAAGTCCTGAAAGTTTGTACACTTTCAAGCTGTTCAATAAAAGACATTTTCTCTCACATTTTATGGTAAGGCTAATTATTTCAACCTCCTCTTACCTAAAAATGAACAGCAATTCAGTAGGTTAGTGAGTTGTAGCCTTTTGAGCTTCATCCTGTTAAAAATTTGAAGAGTAATAGGGGCATTTTTCCCCAGAAAAATGTGTAATTTTACCCACATGTACACACAGCACACAGAAAATATCATTTGGTAGATGCATAATAATTTCAGATGTTTCCTAGCCCATTTGAGAGTCTGGAAACCCTGAAGAATAATTGCTTCTCCTTTTTTTCCAGTCCATTAATTTGTTTATTAAACTGATGGCTGCCTGTTTCATTAGTGATATTGGTACTGAGTGAAGGAGTGAAATCAGAAAGTCCAGAATGATAGTGGTATTTGTGTTTTACTTCTCTGCTCCCAAGTTCAATTATCAGCTGTTTTGCACACATGTTTAAAATCTGCTAACGGCCACTGGAGGAGACAATTAGCTAACTGCACTATTGTAAAGGAGAAAAAGAGAGAGTCATGCCTGACATCCAAAGCAGGGAAGCCACAGAGAAAGACACTTTCTTGTCTGAGGTCAGCTCCTGAAACATGGTAGGTATTCAATAAAAATTCTTTGAGTATCATTATGAATCTATCGTTTTGGGGAGGACAGTGCAGAAGAGTTAATTCCTTCCTGATTCCCTAACAAGTTAGGTTGATTCTGTCACCATGCAATGTCCCTTCAGTCCACACAGGAGTACCAGGCAGTATTTCTGTTCTCTTAAGATGTCTCCAAGCATATTATAATATTTATGTGCTGTCCATTTTATGCTGGTCCTCTTTCTTTTTTAATTTGGAAATAATTTTCTAAAGTAGTTATCATATTTCAGTTTTAAAAATAAGAAAATTGAAGCTCAGAAAGGTGAAGAGGCTCATACTGGCTTATTGACTGACAACTGGTTCAGCTAGTTTCCATGGGGACTATCCCACTCCAATGTCCTTGCGCTATCCCAAGAGCCAGGCTGCCTCTGCCATTTCTCCAGCACTTCTCACATTGCTCATGCACCATTTCACTTCTCACAAACAAACCCAGAGGGGTATTTTGTTACTCTCAATTGCTGTTCCATAAGTAGAAACTTGAGGGGCAGTGAGATCAGGGGATTTGCCCAAGGTCACATAAAAACTGGTAGTAGCTGAGTGGCTGGAAGCCCGAGGCCCAGTAGACAGTAAGAGTTGCACACCCCTGCAGCCCTGTGACAGCTTTGAGTCACTCGGTAGAAGTACTCATTGGTCTCAGGCTCTAGTTTAGGTGGGTACAAAGCAGAGCAGGAGTGTAAGAATACATTTTAGGCAGACTCATAAAGACTACACATACATGTATTTTTAACAAATCAATTTTTCTTTATGAGTACCTTCATGGGGCTGCTCTCACCAGGCAACAGATTCATTTTGTACAGATATAATTTTCATGACCAGTCTATGCAAATTGTCTAGGGCAGTGCCTTCCTTCTGTCTCAAGAAGGTCAAGGAGTCCCTCCTGTTTCTACTTGTGCTTTGAGTGGGCACAGAACAGTGTGTCACAGCGTCCTTGGTGTCGCAGAGTGTTCAGACTGGTGAGAAGCTTGGAGATCCTAGAGTATAACTTCTTAATTTTAAACAAGGGTCCTGAGGTTCAAAGAAAGGATAGACTTGTCCAAGGTTGCATAATCAGTTGTGCAGTGGCTAATGACATTCTGACCGCCTTGCTTGAATCCCAGCTTGCCTCTTACTAACTCTGTGACTTTGGACAGATCAGTTCAAGCATAGTGCAGAGCTCTTGGAGACACAGGAAACACAGATCATGCAGCCTGGCAGTTAGTTGATTTCTTCCCAAAGCCAGCTCTGGATAGCCTACTACACTGACCCTGCTGTAACAAAGAGCTTTTAAGTCTGCATTGTCACCTCCACACCATGTTCCATCTTGTGTATGCTGTCCTGTTGTCAAGAAATACCTGGAACAAGAGAACCACAATATCCTGCCACATCAAACTTGTGCAGAAGAGAAATTAGCAGTGTCTCCCAAATATGGGAGGATACATAGTTATCTGAAGTATTTAGTTCCTGAAGTTAGATAACAGTGAAGGAGTTGGGTGACCAGAGATACCATCCCTGTTTCAAAACATTTACTCAAACCTATTAATCTCCTGCATGTAGAAAGCAAGAATTTAAATAGTGAGGGTTGACACCCTGAAATACTTCCAAGAGTTTACCGTGACTTGGACAGCCAGCACCTGAGCCACCTCAGGGATGCAGTGTTATTTCTCCCCACTACTTGAAAACCTCATATTGCTCCTCAGTAACAAAGACCCAAGTAGATGGAGCAAGGCTCTTCCTCCCATGTTCCCCATGTGGGTTCAGTTTGATTTATAACACAACTAATGGAAGCAAAGTGTGACCCAACCTTGGCTTCCTAGGGTTGCTGTGGCCAATCTTTCAACTTAACCTAAGTCCTTCAAAAGATGAGACGTGTACATGATGTCTTTGGTGCATTAATCTGACACTTTCAAAACTTCGCAAGAACACATGATGTCAAAGTGTGGACATCTTTCCAACAGCAGGGCGAACAGGAAAAAAGGGAAAGAAATGGCCCCATTTGTCTGCAGCTCCTCTTTCTCTCAGCCTAATTTATGCTTCGGAGCTGTTCCACAGTTTCTCTGACTTTAATAATGTAACCCACCAAAGGGATTACAGGGCAGAAGATGTAATTTATCTGCCATTTTGGATACTTAGTGAAATGTTGCTGGGCATGCATTTTTTAATTAAGAATTCCAAAACTGTATTAAGGAATCTTGGTTTCAGTTAAATTATCTCCAATGACATGATAGAACCATTTTTTTCATTAAGGGACTGTGCAGTGTGTGGAAAAGCTCAGAGTGCCAGCATACCTGAACAGCCTTGTGTCCACCCCACCCTGGGGCTTTGTTCTCGGGGTTAAAACCCAGAGGCTAGGGGCCAGGGATTTAGCTCAGCAGAGTAAGAGTCTGTCTGGCAAATGAGAGGTCATGAGTTTGATCCCCCGGTACCAAACAAACAAACAAACAAACAAACCCAGAGACTACAAGTCCTCCACAATTCCTCTCCATCCTGATGTTCTTGGATCTTTCTTCTGCTATCTCCTAAGTGGTCTGGATAGGTCTCCTGCTCTCACTAAAGAACAAGAAAAATGGGGGCTGCTGTTGTGAACCACATCACCCCATCTCTTTCTGTCCACTTCTCAACCTCCTTATTAAGAGGCTCATCACATACCCAGGGTTAGAAGAGTCAATACAGAGAAAGAAAAAGGATAGGGCATTTGGGCCCAGCTGTTCTGGGGACTATATTACACCTCACACCAGAGGTAGACAGTGAGGAAGTTACCTAAATCCTCTCTGTATATAATGAACATAATATTTTTCATCTTACAAGGAGGATGTGCCATGAGGTATGTGAAGTGCCTACTACAACACATGGCGCACAGGAAGCCCTCCAGACAGGAAACAGCAATTTCTTCCCTGTGGTCCAGTCTGCTGTTCTTTGCCAGCACACAGTTGCTGACAATTCTTAGTAGTATAGAATGTGGGATAGGAAAGATGATTTAGTGCTAGACTAAAAAAACAAAAAGCAAACAAACAAACAAACAAAAAACTGGAAAACACAGGGTCAAGGAGAAAGGCTAACAGAATTACCTGCTACATGACCTCTTGGAAATAGCTTTGGCTTTATTGAACTCAGCTTCAGAGGATGGATGTCTGTTGCCTTTTGGCACCTTTGAAATTCAGTAATGTCTCTGACTTGGGTCTCTGGAGACCTCCGTGTTCCACAAATTACAGGAAGCAGAGGAATTAGTAGCTGGAGTGTGGAAGCAAGAAGTAATCCTAGAGCAAGGCTGGCAAATATGTTGGAGCTTTCAATGGCACAAATGGCCTGCTGCCAAATGAATGCTATAGATTCACCAACACTGCTCTAGAGGGATCTGAGGGAAGGATAATAGTACCAATAAAGAGATGAAAATATCCCTAAACTCTAAAACCTTGGGTGAAATGAAACTTAAAATTTATAAAATTTTATATACCTCTAACACGGGAATCTCTTATCTCCATGTACTTTGTCTTCTGTGAATTTCTTCTATGCAGGTAACCCAAAACCAAAACTATAGCAAGTTTTTAATTTATTTAGTCAGAAGTTTTGGGGAGATTGTTCTGAAGGTTTCTTTGTGCTTTTTAAAAACTGACTTCAAATTTAAAGACCCAGGCCTTGCAGGGACAGTAAGCCATCCTCGTGGGTTACTCAGTTTTCTTTCCCAGCATCCTTTGAAGATCTAAATTTAAAAGCTTATTCAAGAACACAGACATGCCATATGTATGCCAGACTTTCAATCACCAAATTCATTAATTTTGCTACCTTTAAAATCTGAAAAAAAAAGGTAGGAAAAACTCAGAGAGGGTATAATTGATTTATCTTCCAAAATCCTCCACTTATTTTAGACAGCCCCTACTTTAACCCCAGGCAGATTGAGAGAAGTTTAGAATGTACTGGATTCACAGGGAGAGAATGTTCTGGAGCCTATGAAAGTTTGTGAAGAAGGAAAGAAAAGAGGAAATAGACACACTTTTAGGACAAATTATCAAGATGAATATGGAAGCACTGCCATCAAATCCATGGTGCAATTCCAAGATAAAGGCCTTGGGGTGCCTGGAAATAATCACCCACTCCATGGGACTCACACTATTCTCCATCATAGCTTTGCAGACAGGAACCCCAGTTTAGACAATCGCCTTTTGTCAGACTCTTATCCTTGCCTAATGCCCCCATACCTGCTTGCGTTCCTCAGAGAGTCAGACCCAGGTCCCTCCTTCCCTGCCTGGTACACACAAAAAGTTCCCTGCTGAGCTGAACTATGGCCAAGCTGCTTTTGCATTGTTAATGTGGGGTACAGGTCTGAGGGTCAGTGTGCCATCAGAGTCAAGGGCTCACACACAATTGTGGCTCTACTTTGGCCTATCCTTCTGATCTCCATGTTCACAGAATATCCATCTTGCTTACATCCACTCTTTAAAAGGGAATCTGGGAGATGCACTAAGTGAGGACAATCAGGGACCATTACAGCCTTGGAGAGGAGAGGATTCTCCACTCCCCAGCCCTCATCTACTCCATGGTAGCTGCTTATCCTTTTTGTTGTGGCTGGCACTTGTCCCATCCTTGCAATTCCCTCACCCACTCCTGTAGCCACAAACATCTCTGCTCTAGATTTCTAATTCTGTCTTGGTGTTTGAAATGTAAGATAAACTTGGAATGAGATAGTACCCAGTTTCTCTGCAGTATTTGTATCTTAGCACAGGAGATCCTCCCATCCCCTTTCTCCCTGATATCCACCCAAAGGCCCTGAGTCAAGTCCACACTGAACCACCAGAGAGGGACCCTGGGGTTTGGCAGTCTGCTTGAGGGGAAAGAAAGATGCTCTCATAAGTGAAAAG
The DNA here is from genome assembly GCA_004363535.1 of Dasyprocta punctata. Classification (NCBI taxonomy): domain Eukaryota; kingdom Metazoa; phylum Chordata; class Mammalia; order Rodentia; family Dasyproctidae; genus Dasyprocta; species Dasyprocta punctata. The sequence continues at coordinate 91,865 of RJWM01003493.1, read as the reverse complement.
CTCAGGCCTGAGAAGACATCACCAGGCCTGGGGTCCAGCTTACGTGACCAAAAGGCTATGGAAGTTTGTTTCCAGTCTTTAGCTCAGATGGAAGGAGGAGAGGACAGAGTAGCCCAGAGAGGACCATCTCCTCCTATGTAAGCCCGCTGCCTGCTGGGAATGGGCAGGAGGGTCCTGATATCAGTATTAGTTTCCACCTAAGATAAAGGATCTTCCCTCCCAGCTGCTGCCTCCTGGCTAAAGAGCCAGGAAACCAGAGATTCCTGATGATCACCATCATGGTTGGCAGAGAGCTTGTAGATTTGAGAAATCTTCTAAATCAGAGTAGCCACCAGTTCTCACATCTGCTATGACCCAAGCCCAGCCTCAGCTTTTGAAGTTACCATTCCATTCTGTATAGCACACTTGGAAGGGTAATGGAACAACCACACTTTACACTCAAGGTAACCACAGCTCAGAGAGGGGAAGCAACTGGCCTGAGGAGTATCCAGCAAGTCAATGAAAACCCAGTATTACCAATCAGAAGCAACGCTATGGCTCCTGTTCTTAACCACTGGGTAAGCACCCACCTACTCCTTCTTCCCCTCCTCGTCCAGTCTGAAATAAACACTAGAAGCAAAAGTTCCACAGCCTAAGTTTTATTAGCAAAGTATAAGCTGTGGCTGCTTCTTTTACTGTGGATACCCTGGGGTTGGAGGGCATAAGTGGTCACAGCAGTCACCCTTAAGACTTCAACCAAACTCTTGGGGAGATACTCCACATGGGCCAAGGAAGGCAAATGCCAGTGGTGCAGTCTGCACTAATTACTAGGGTTGCATAAAAATCATCACAAACCAGGTGGTTTGAAATAAGAGGATTTATCCTCCAACTATTCTGAAGGCCAGAAGTCTGAAATCAAAGCATCAATAGGGTCACATGCCCTCTGATGCCATTAGGAAAAGATACCTCCTTGCCTCTTCCAGCTTCTGGTGGTTCCTGGCATTTCTTGATTTGGGGCTGCTTGTACTGTCACACAGTCTTGTACCCATGCTTCTGTGGGTCCTCCCTCCTCTTAGAAAGACACTAGTCATAAAATTTAGGGCTCACCTTAATCCGGACTCATTCTATTTGGCTGCATCTGCAAGAATCGCTTTTAAGGACAAGACTACATGCCGAGGTTCTGGGTGGACATAAATTTGGGGAGACATTATTTAATCCATTAGGCCCTTCCCCTAGACCTTGTGGGTCAGTTTGGTTCTGATGAATCCCGCAGACTGATGACTATGCAAGAAGGACTGATACTTGTTTTGCAAAGTCACTGAATTAGGTAGCTTAGAGGGAAATCACCACTAGGCCCAGATCTAATCTGTGATTCCACTGGCCCTAATTCCTGGAGCTCCATTCGTTATGGTAAGGCTATCCATCCACCCACAGTGGTCGTTTGCATCATGGAGCTCCTAAGGTCACTCTCACAGGCCCAGCTCAGGATCGTGGGCTGTCAGGAGGAAACAAAGGTGGTTGCTCAGGCATAAGCAGTGACTCATGGGAAGGTCTCTGAGTTGGGGGACACAGCCTCTCTATGAATCCATGGTCTGTGAAACAAGAAGCAGCTCTTGGATCTGACATCTGTGCAGTGAGAATGGTGAGCCAGTGGAGAAGTGAAGGTCTGGCCAAAGAACAGGGTATCACCCCCAGCCCCTTTGCCCTGTGCAGTCACCTTGCAGGGACCAGAACATCTGAAGAATAGGGTCCAGCCTCCTCTTCTTCTGTTCCTCTGAAAAATCCAACCAGAAATAAGTAGCAGCTCAATTTCTCAGCCCTACAACATTCCATGACACAGGGAAGCAGTGAAAAGATGAGCTTTTCTGTGAAGGCAAAATTTTTTGTCCGTTTAGTTTTTCTCTACTTCCTGAACCTTGGGACACATTTAGCACATACACACCCCACACAATACAGACACAGTGCAATGATGTATTTGTAAGCACTTCCATATACTATTTATTTTACCTACTGAAATATCATTTCTGTCTGGGAAGGATATTGGGTATGGTAGGCTTTTATGCTGTGGGCACTTTCCCCCCTAACAAAACCTTTCCCTATAAATCTATGGTACACAGCCTGACTTCAGAAAACACTTTAATAGTCCCCAACTCCAATGTTTTCCATAGCAATATATCCTCATGCCAAGAACACTGAAGTGATGAGGCTTGAATTTATCAAATAGAGCTCATCAATGCTCTGCGAGTGGGGTCAGGAACTTCATCTGTTCCTGCCCCACTGCAGGGAGGCAGGAGATGGGGACACATTAGGAAGCAAGTGGGCCCACCAAAGCTCCCATTGCTCCCCTCTCCAGCACGCACCGCCCTGCCTGAAGGGAAGAGGATGCAGGACTATCTTCACTACTATTGGCAGTAACTGTAGACCCTTGACCATCTTCACTCCATCTATAGTACCTTCTCTGTTCCCATAATGCCCCGCTCAGACCTAAGTACCATTTCCTCACGTGATCCACACCCCACCCCATGAGCTGCTCCATCCTTACCTCATTCTGTACCTATTACTATAAAACAAATCCAAGACTCAAATAGGGCACCTAGTAAGACAGGTATGACTGTAGACTTCAGAGAGGACTACAGTGCCTGCCACCCAAATACTTGAATCTTCCTTGGATTCATTTTCTGCATTGCTCATGAGGAATAATTTAACTTCTTCTTCACCATCTAACACCCCTTCAGTAGGACATCAGAAATTATGAGCTGTAACATTAACAACAGCAAATACCTTGTACTGCTGTGCTAATTTGTTTTTGCTCATTTGTTTCATCTCTACAGATGGGAGGGCTCAGACTCAGGAAGAGGGTCTAGAAACTGATTGAAATCCACAGAGCTGAACAAGGGACAATATCAGGATCTGACCCTGGTGCCACCAGACCTCTACTCAGGAATGAAGTAAGCCGAGAAAAATTTTAAGGTGCTCAAGATAGTAAACAGAAACTATACTAGCTGAGAAACAAAATTGGGCTCACATTCATACAAACAAAAACTAGAGAGCTAAAGGAACAGGATTTGAGAAACAGTCAGCTCCCTGACCATGGAGAGCCTACCAAAGTTACCAGCCCTCTGGGCCTCAGTTTCCCATCCACAAAATGTTAGGAAATAAATATGGCTTTTTTCCCCCATAGTAAACATCCCAGTCTAGTTCAAATAAATGTACACTTAATCACTAAGGTTTATCTTGAAGGGTCAAATCCATGACATTGTGTATACTCCTTTAACAAAAATGACAGCAACTGCTATTCAGGGAGCATTGGAAGCTTATCCACAGTACCTTGAGACTTAAGGAAATGTGCAAGAATAGGGTAAACACCTCATAATACAAAGGACAAAACTGAAGCTCAGAGAGACTAAGCAACTGTCTCAAGGCTATGAGCTGAGACCTGAGCTTGTACCTCTCAAACCCATAGCCCATGAGACTCAAGCTGACCACTAGTCATGCCACAGAGCTGGCTGTGTACTTGCGTAGCAGCAGTCCTCCTCCGAACTGCACTCTCAGGCACGAAGTGTCTCCTAGTGACCGCCTCCACAGGGGCCAAGCAGAGCTTGCTTGGGGACTACAGAAAACCCATTTAACATCCTCAGTGTTGTCCAGGGAAAAGAAAACCTGGCTTCACCGGGAATCATGATATTCAGCTGGTGTGGGTGCTGACTGTGGTTCCTGTAAGAGGGCAGAACACTTCCCAGGCTGCCCATGTGTGTGCAGAGCAGACACAAATGCACCCAGCAGCATGCCCATGCCATGAGACACCCAGCTATGCAACACTCTGTCTCCATACTCAGACTTCATAATGTCTTCTTACATAGTAACAGCCACAAAGCGGCTGGCACTTAATGAGAGCTACTGATGGGTCAGCCAGGCTGATAAGGGCATTGCATATACTACCTCACTGCATACTCACCATTCCATGACATAGGTCATTATTTATCCCCATTTTGCAGATGAGACTGAAAACAAGTTTGGTTCTGTGCTATGATTTGAGTTTGTCCCTCAAAATTCATTCTTTAAAAGCTGAAAATTCATATGTTAAGGGCATTTGAAAGTGGGGTCTTTGAGAGGTAATTAGATCAGTCTTCATGATGGGACTGATAGCTTTGTAAGAAGATTGGGTTAGCATGTGTACTATGTCTCTCCACATCATGCCCTCTATTACACCATGATGCAGCCAAAAGGTCCTCATCAGATCCTGCTGCCAGAACCTTGAGCTAAACAAACCTCTCTTCTTTTTAAAATACCCAGTTTGTGGTATTCATTTACAGCAACAGGAAATGGACCAAGATGTTATGTTACAGAGTTAGCAGAGCTGGGATGCAAACCGAGGCAGTCTGGCTTCAGAGGCTGAACCCCTAACCTTCAGCTGATTGCCTCAAAGATGCTGAAGTCTCTTGAGCTATAGACAGGGTGGAGGATGGCACTGAGACCTGCAGGGCCTGGAATCTCATGCCTGGTGTCAGATGGAGGTCACACCTGGGCTTACGGCTTCCAGCCTGAGTGTCTTGCTTTTCTCCTGTGGAGAGGCAGCATGGCCTGACATGAGCAGGGCTAGGGCTCTGTAGGTAGTAGAGAGACACATAGCATCTAGGGAGAGCCTCCTAGTAAACAAGGAGTGTGAAGAAGCTCCCTTGAGCTCCTGGATGCCACAGAGGCTCTTGGTGTCAGACTGAACTTCTCCTGGGACAGGAGGTTGGGTCCTAGCACAAGACCTGTGCCTGCAGGCTCTGTTGCCCAGGCCCTGCTGAGATAATAGGGAGGCAAATGCCCAGTGTAAGGGATGTAGAATAGTTCCACCGTTGGCGTAGTCTTTGCTCTCATTTCTTCTTTTACAAATGGAGACGTGGGCTCTGAAAGAGCAAAGGCTGCCAGGGCCAAACATCAATTTGTTATGATTCAAGAAAAGCACTGTGCCTGTGTGATTGAGAGATTCCCCATCTTCTCTCAATATGCTTACACTTCAGTTCCCCCCACTCTGCACTGTTGAATTCTCTACTATTTTTTATCTCTCAGCCTCCCTGTTTTGACCGGAAATAGGGCAGAAACATCTTTCAATCATCCTCTCTACCCTCAGTGTGTTGCTCTGCTGAAGCAGTGACCACTTTCCTAGTGGTAGGGAACCTCCACCTGAAGAACAGCATCCCTGTATCTTGGGGCCAGCTCCCATTCCCTATGGGTGAGATCTATAAAACTGACGTACTGAATTTGAGTGCTGGTGTTGAGTGCCAAGGTGGGATGACCAGGGGCTCAGGAGGGAGCAGCACGTCTGCTGGTGGCGACTAGAGGCCTCTATGGAATGTGGACCCTCTTTCTCCCCAGGTTGCCTTACGTTCCTCACCTACCCAGCACCTTTCTTATCATGGAGAGATAACGGTGGGGCACTGAGATCTCCACCCATGGGAGGGGCTCGAGCAGGGGGAAAGAGCTCCTCTTGAGACATCTTGCATGTCATATTCAGAGTCTAGCTCAGGGGCTGCCTGAAGAGCACAGGTACCCAGTGCTGTGGCATCAGCCAGGCATCACACTGAGGATAACACTAAGACTCCAAAAGCCACACCGGCATTTGTCTTATTTTGCAAGAGGGACCAGCGTGGTCAGGTACCACCTATTACCATCCTCACTTCCAACTCATTCTCCACAAACCACACCACAGTCCTTCTGAGAGAAGTCACTCTCTGCTTCATGGGCCATGCATGGTGCTCCCACCACACCCAGCATGGCCCATGAGAGCATTACCTAAGGGACTCTCCCTAACTCACTGGTCAGTCTTGCCTCTCACTGTGCTACAGCACCTGGCTTCTCCTTCAGCCTCACAATGCTTGCGGTTACCTTGGCTATAAGAAGCTCTCTGTTATGGGCACCCTCCCCTTTGCAGGTCCTTTCTGCACATCGTAAATAACTTTGTCCTGGCAGCTCCCTCATGAGGAGAATGTACTGAGACTTTCTCTGTCTGTCCCCGCCCCGATAGCTCTCCACCAGTGGAAGCTGCACTCAGTTCAACTCTGAAACTCTCACCGCACAGGCCAGAGCCCAAGGACAAACTCAACCTGGAAAGCATTGGGGCTTTACAAAATCTATAATTGACCTAGAAAATCAATCACATTTTTAAATGATGCTCCTCAACTTTCCCAAGTTTAATAATTTGTTTTATTTAAAAACCTCACTTACAAATGACTTTGCGCTCTTTTGCTACTAGAGTAGAAACAACAGACCATTACATGAGCTCCAGGAAAACAACTTCTAGCTCACAAAAGCTGATCAGTCCACTACAGCCTGCCTTCCTCCACTCTCGCTTGCATTTATATTGCAAAAGAGTTCAGACCCTATGTGGCAGGATGGGGAGCCGCTGGAAGGAGGCAAGCCGCGGGGCCAAAGATGAAGATGACAAACAGACAGCATGCTGTTTAGCTGTTTATACAGGAGAAGTAGTTCTCCCAGGGAGGTTCATTCACACAGGGATGGCTCAGGTCCTCTGGGGCCTGTGGTTCTCTCCCTTATGCCATCAAGTTACTGGCCTCCTAGAGTCACCTGTCAGAGTAAGAGGCCACAAGCCGAGGATCCGGGGGCTCCAGTACCTGTGTGTTTTTCTCTTCTCCGAGGTCTCTGGGACACTGCAGCACTTCACAAGCCACTCCCCATTGCCACCACTGCCCTATGACTCTGTTTCCCCAAACTGGACCCAGAGTTCCCAATATAATGTTCTATTTCCCTCAAAACAGCCTGGCCTCTGTCATGTTCCTCTAGCACAATTCTACTGTCCCAGGTATCCCACCAGGACTGCTTTCCTCAGGTCCCAGGCAGTCTGCTACCTGGCTAGGCAAATTTCATGTCCGTTCTGGTCTTTATTTTTCTCACTCTCAATCTGTCTCTGCCTCTGCCTCTGCCTCCCTCTCTCTCTTTCTTTCTTTTACTTTACTAGATCATGTTTTGTTTTGTTTTGTTTTGTTTTGTTTTGTTTTGTTTTGTTTTTGCAGAACCGGGGATCGAACTCACAGCCTCACGCCTGCCAGGGCAGGCGCTTAAGCCACTGAGCCAAACTCCCGGCCCTGGTTTTTTGAGGCAGGGTCGCACTACGTAGCTCAGGCCAGCCTTGCGCTTGCGTTGTAACCCAAGCGGGCCTCGAACTCACAATGCTCCACCTACCTCAGTCTCCCAAGTGCTGGGATTAAAGGCGTGCGCCACCACACCTGGCTTTAGATCATGTTATTAATAAGTAATAGTGAATTTTATTTGGGGAAATTGGTACATTGTTTTAACATATCTTGATAACTTTCATATTTGAATTTTTTATTAGTGTATGTTTGCAGTATATAACGATCACACTTATCAAGAACAGTTGGTATATGTGCATAACACAAGATAATTCTTTTTTTGTCTCCTATCCCCCAACATCCTTCCCAGTTCCTTCACAGAACTGGTCACCTTCCCATTTGCAAAAGCTCTATTTCTATTTTCTCTTTCATTTTTTTCTATCTCCTCTCCTCTTCTCCATCTCTTGTTCTCCTTCCCATTTGAAAAAAAGATCTCCCTACTTCCTGCAGTTTATGTTTTATTTTAGCACTTTATTTATGTTTTGGGTTTCTCACATATGAGAAACCATGCAATATTTAAGCTTGTTTGTCCAGGTTTATTTCACTTAGTATCATGGTCTCAAGGTGCATCAGTTTACCTATGAATGCCTCAAGTTTATCCTTCTTTATTGCACAACAGTTCTCCATTGGGTATAAATGCTACCTTTTCTTTACCCAATTATCTACTGATAGACATACAGGCCCATTTCTGCAATTTAGCAATAATAAATTGTACTTCTATAAATAAAGGTATGCATGTCACTGTAATATGATAAATTTAATCCATTCAGGAAGATATCTAGAAAGGGAATAGCTATATAGAATGGAATTTCTATTTTTATTTTTTTTGAGGAATTTCTATACTAATTTCCATAGTGGGCATACTAGTTTACATTCCCACCAACAGCATAGAAAAGGTTCTTTTCTTCCTGTAGCTTTGCAAGTATGTGTCATTATTTGATTTCGTGATGACAGTCAATCTTTCTGGAATAAGATGGAATTTCAATGCTTCTTAAATTTGCATTTCTCTACTGGCCAGTAATGTTGAACATTTTTTCATTTATTATTGACCACCTATACTTCTTCTGAGAAGTGTCTATTCATTTTGGTGGCCCATTTTTGGAGGGGTCTAATGTTTCACTTCTTTATATACTCTAGACATTAGTCCTCTGTCCAAGGAGGACTCCATTTTGTAGATTGTTGCTTCACCTTTGTGGTTGTTTCATTTGCCATGCATAGGATTTTTAATTTGGTACACTCCCAGTTGTTCATTCTTGATATTATTTCTTTTGCCATTGGGGTTCTATGCAGAAAGTTCTTGCCTACACCTGTGTCTTCAAGAGTTGTACCTATTTTATCTTCCAACAAATTAAGTGTTTCTCTTTTAACATTTAGATCTTTGATCCATTTTTATTTTAGTTTAACATGTGTTGGTATATTGATCTTGACTTGGTCTTTTGCGTGTGGATATCCATTTTCTCCAACACCATTTATTAAAGAAGCTATCTTTCCTCCAGCATATGTTTTTGGCCCCTTTGTTAAAGATCAAAAGCTGAATGTTCCTGTAGTTATTTCTGCTTCTATTCTGTTACACTGATCTACAGGGTTGTTTTAATGCCAGTGCAGTGCTGTTTTATCACTGTAGTTTTATAATATAACTTCAAGGGATGGATTGTGATGCCTCCACTTTGCTTTTGTTACCCAAGATTATCCTTGCTCTTCTGAGTCTCCCACAGTTCTGTATGAATTTTAGGATTGTTTTCTCTAGAAGGAACGCTGATGGTATTTTGATTGATACTGTGTTAAATTTATGAGTTAGTTTTGGAAGTATGGCCATTTCAAATCCCTTGACTCCTCTCTCCCTTTCCGACTTCCTCCACTAATCTCCTTCCCCACCTCCAAAAGCCTACTTTCTAGTTTTATGCCATCTTTCTTTCATTTTACTGGTTTTCATTTTTTCAAATTTCTCATATATAAGAAACCATGTAAAATTTAACTTTCTACATCAGATCATTCCACTTAATAGCTAACAGTTCCATCTTTGTATCATTCCACAACTCCACACTCTAATTTGAATAAGCATATTAACAAAGGAGAAATCCTTACTGGGCAACTGTCTCATCTGGAATTTAACAGAGGTCTTCTCATCTTAAACTCCAATGAAGTGCATCTCTTATGGGTGGAACAACAGAGACAATGGTATGTGGGTAGCAAAAATTTCACACCTGAGAAGAGAGAGGGCTTCCTGTTGCCCTCAAAGCATTTCAAAGTAAATATGTGTGTTTCCATAGTTGTCCTGGAGCATGGATTAAATACCACTCCCAATATACATAGACACACTTCCACATACACAAAACCCAACAGCACTATATTACAAAGTCAGGTATACACCATGGTGCTCCTTCTGCCAGAAGTTTCTTGCAGAAAAAAATGGAGGTGACCAAGAGCTGAGCACAGGGTGAAGCAGGCCTGGTTCATCACACTGGGATAGGGAACACATAAGGTACTCACCTGTGTTTACCTGGTGGTCATGACCTACTTTCTGCACCTCACTAACACATCCATGCCATGAGAATCCACTTCTCCTAGGGCTCTATGGCAGAGTAGGGGCTTCCACTGGAATCCTTGGACACCTTTAGCCCAGAGGAGCCTGAATGAGCACAAGAGCAGTAACTCAGAGTACTCTTGCATACGAAATACCATCATGGCACTCACGAGGCTGAGAATCATCTAGGCAGCCAACAGTGACACTTCTCCTGTGGATGGAGACCTGGGGAAACCACAGCTCCAGGATGCATTTGGGGCATCAGCTGGGAAAAACATAGAGCCTCACATCATAAAAGTTATTATCTCACAGGAGAGCAGTCACTTTCTATCTAAATAGTAGCTAAAAATGAGTGTTGGGTGGAGAAGGGAGCACACCAGCTTTTAAGTCATTTATCGTTTACATTTTTACGGCACAGCAGAGATCGGCATCCGTTTTCCAACTGCAATTAGTAGACAGAATAGTCTGCCAAGCCTCCATGTAAATTGTGCCTATTAAAAGAGTCTACACCAGACAATGATTGATCAACACCAAGGATTTATTCACTGAGCTAACAGCGGTTTTTACTTTTGCCATTACCCAGGGTGATCCATAACAATTTAGATAATGTACCCAGACAGATGCATTTATAACCCCATGTCAGAGTCCTGTCTTCAGGCTAGTCAGCCCAGGGGAGGAGGAGAAGCTGTGCTGGCCAGGGCAGGGAGCCTGAAGACTGAGATCCTGGTCTGATCTCCCAGGACAGGGCCCACACTGCACCCAAAGGAAGCCACGGGGACAGAGCTGCTGCCTGTCCTCGGCAGCACACGGGTCCTGTGGGCAGGCAGGATTCCCTCACTCCGCTCATCCGTCAGTGGGGGAGGGGTGCAGGGAGGGCTGTGAAGCCAAGAGGAGATACAGGAAGGTCAGCTGTAGAGGGGCCACTGTTCATCACCAGTGCGCATGTGTGCATGCAGGAGGGTTCTACCTGAGTGCACGCAAACAAAATCCCCTCTCGCGTGAGCAATAGGCCTCTTCCCTTTTGAACAGGGTCTTCTCCCAATCTTCGTATTTGTTTTTTTCTTGGCTGGCACCAGATGGTGTTTAACACGTTCGCTGAGTTCTGATGACAGGTGCTGAATGTTCCCTTCACAGCATAACCAGTCTACTCTTTGTGCCTGTAAGTTCCTGGGTGACAGACCCTGGCAGGAGCACATGCCAGGAAGATGCTCTTTGTGGTGGTCTCATGGGAGAAGGGCTCCACATAAACACAGACAAGCTCCGCAGGGTTTCAACACTCCCCCCAACACACACACACACACACACACACACACACACACACACCGTTTCCAACTCCCAAATCTGTGTTTCCTGGGCAGCTCCTTCAGCATATCCCACAGGCCCCTTCCCCTGTGATACAATGCCCAGCAAACGCACCACCTTCTTGACCTTTTGCCATCAGCTAACAGCATTCTCTATGGAGCCAAGCTGTTTGAGAATAGCCTCACCCTGACTCCCTCCTTCATTCCTCTTGCGCTAGGTCCTGGTTCCTACAGGCTCTCCTGCTTAAATAATTCCCAGGCTGGCCCTTTCTCTCTCTCCCCATCATTGCCACCAATCTATCATTCCCCACCTAGATAAGTACACTGATTTCCTTCTCCCCAGTCTTTCCACTCACCACACAACCTTCCCTAGCATCTTTCTAAATACAAACCCAATCATTTCCTTTCTCTATATCACATTTTTTGATTAATCCTGACAAAATTAGGCTGTGGCACAAACTGCTTTGCCTTGGAAAACGTCTAAAAACATTTCTTAAAAAGATTTCACTATGCCATCTGTATTAGTCTGGGTTCTCTAGAGGAACAGAACCAATAGGGTGGATGGGGGAGGATTTTAAAGAATCGGCCCCTGTAATTATGGAGGCCAGGGAAAAGCAGATGCTGCAGTTCAAGTCCAAAGGTCACCTGCTGGCAGAAGTTCTTCTTGTATTTATTCTATCCTAGCTTGCCAATAGTTGGATAAAGCCCACTCACATTGCGGAGGGTCATCTGCTTCAAAGTCTACTGATTTAAATGTTAATCACATTCAGAAAACGCAGAAATATCGAGAATAATGTTTGACCAGGGTCTGAGCACCCTGGCTCAGTCAAGTTGATGCAAATTAACCGTCACATCACCTTCTTTCTGTAATAATAGGGTTAAGGTTTTGGAAACAAGCAGGATGTGTCTCCCTCCCTAATGACTAGGGCAGACTCCTCAGAGTAGCTCCAGGCAAAGAAAACTTCAGATCTGGGGAGATCCCAAGATTATCTCACTGGAGCGCAACTTGGAACAATGAGAAGAGAGAGGCCCAGGAAAGGTCAACTAAATGGGAAAGCAAGGTATGCTGTCTATCAATTCAGTAAGTATTTAAAATATGAGGAACATTAAAGATGAGAGATGAGGGTCTCCCACCTCAATGAGTGGCACTCATCAATGAGTACAGCCAGTTCTCGACTTTTAATGACTTCAGTTCATGACATTTTGGTACGAGAGCAGTGAACACTCAGAAACTATACTTCAAACTTTGGTTTTTTTTCATGCTTGTGCTGTTTGGCATAACACTACCTTGTGATGCTGCACAGTAGAAATAAGTCACAGCTCCCCAGTCAGCCACACAATCAATAGGGTAAACAACCGATACAAGACAGTATACTATCACTCAGCTAGGATGTTTAGTGGGGAAGCTGTGCATTTCAACTTATGATATCTTCAATTTACAATGGGTTAAAGGGATATAACCCCAGCCTAAATTGAGGAGGACCTGGATTTATCAATGAGCAGAACCCAGTGTCTACTGAGCGCCAGGCCCATGCTGTGCACCTGGCAGAGTGTGTGCAGTGGACAGGACTGGGGCTCCAGCTAGGCAGGGGCCTACTGCAGAAAGCTAGTGGAAAGCAGATCTCTCCTGAAGCTATGTTTCCCTGGCTAGCATATAATTTCTACTTAGACTGTCTCCTTACCTGGAGTGATCTGGGGCAAAGAATGAAGATGATGAAGAGAACAAGCCTCTAAACACCTCCCCAAGTTGGAAGTGTCACTGTTTACACACAAACTGGGTGTTCCACAGACAAAGAGCGTAAGGTGTATATTGAAATGGTTGCTCAAAACCATGCAGACAATAAGTGAGAGTCCAGCCTGGAACCTGTGCCAACGCACAGACTATCTTCTTCCTCTTCCCATCGCCTGCCCTGCTCCTCCCCAGAAATCCACCAGCACACACAGAGCCTCTGTGCCCTCAGTAAATCCAGGGAGACAGCGCAACCTGCCCCAACCTAGAGAACAGGCTGCAGGCCTAGACAAGGGCAAGGCTATAACTTAACTGATCAAAAGCCTTCTCAATTACTTATTAAAGCCAGTCCCCTGCAAATAAAAGGGGCTCCCATCAGCAAAAATGGCTACAAATATTGCCATTCCCAGAGTTATGGCAAAATCTGTCCCATCAGACCAGCCGACTCATTCAGAGAAGTGTCACATTACAACTGTAAGTGGGTTTTCATCTGGTAATAGGTGACTATGAATGGAAGCATTATGCTAAGCTAAAAGCATCTTCCAGACACATAAGCAGCAACCATAGCCAATCACTCAGACACTACCATGGGAAATAAGGAAAAGATGATGACAACTTCTTTCTCTTAAAAAAAAAAAAGTGAAGAAAAGGATGTGCCCTGAAGTTACACGTTGTAATTTTAGATCCATTTCTCAGTCTTACCACTCTACTGCTTCCTTCCTTAAAAAACAAAAAACCAAAAATAGACTATACTCAGTCTGGTCTGCAAATGCACCAAGATGGTATCTCCCTCCTCCTGTCAGAGTTATTTAGGAAGGACAATCCCTGGCATATGCCGTGTGCTCATAAATACCCCAGGGTGAGACCACAGAGTGGCTCCCAGGACCTGGTATGGGGCCCCTTCTCAGGACACTTACCTCTGCCACCTGCAGGCAGACGGAAAGGCCCAAGTTGGACTATGACCAGTCTTTGCTTGGGCAGGAGGCTTGAACAATGAATGCACTCCTGTCTCCTTCCTACATGTTGCCTCAAGAATATCGCCACCTCCCTCTCCATTCTGGGAAGGAGTCGCTCCACCTGGAGGACCCAGGGATGATGGGTATTACTGCCCACCACAGCACTACCTACACACAGTGCCTGCAGCCCATCTGGGCTGCACTGCTTTCGCTGCCTTATGAGTGTAGATGGCAGAAAAGTCGGTCCCACTCAGACCACTGGAACTCTGCAGAAGGAGACTGATAGTGAGTTCACATAATGCACATTTACAGAAGATTCATGACAGAAGAGTTACCTTGGCTTCTCTCTACCTGGGCCTAATCTCCAGGCCATCCTCTCCCCTGCAGCCGGGTCTATCCAACTCATTCTCCTTGCCCTCAAAACTCCAGTGGTTGTTTCTACCAGCACCTCCCCCCCACCCCACATTACAGCATGCACAAAGGCAATGACTTCTGTATGGAGCAGCAGCTTAAATAGGACACTGTCGATGCCTGGAGGCCATGTGACCAGATGCAGACCATCATCCAGGACAAGAAGTCAAATCAGTATGTGTGTCATCAACTGAGAATATGCTATTAGCGGTTCCAAACACTTAAGCGGATCCACAGAGTTCACACAACGGAGTACTAGAGAAACATGAAACTGAAAAAGACACCTTTTATGAAAGAGTGCTCTAGATATAGGCAGTGTTCCTTGGTATTCTACTCTACTCTATTCTATCCTGTCCTGTCTTATTGTATCCTATTCCATCCTATTCCTCTCCTCTCCTAACTCAGCTTCTTCCATTTTTGAAAAAAAATGTTAAGTTTTAAGTTGAATGTGAACAACAGTTTGAAAATCACTAATCTGCAGATTTCTTGGGCTAGGACCATGGAGGAGGGATTCTTCAGATACTCCAGGAACATGCCTTCAGCACAACTGTTCCTCCTGCTGGATGCCCTTTCTCAAATCTATGTGACTCAGTCTTTACCTCCTTCAAGTCTCTACTCAAGGTCACTTTCTCAATAAGACCATCCTGAACTCCTCTCTAAAAGCATGTTTTTCTTACCATTTCTAGTCACTGGGTCCCCAAAGGAGCATGTGGCTCATCAAGTCTGGCCTTTGGGGATAATTTCAGTCACTCACCACCACTGTCACACCAAGCAATACTGACCCATCCATCCCAGGAACAAGTGACAGATGGGCCAGTTGAAGACATGAGGACTCAGTTCACAACCATGCTCAGGAGGAAGTTTTCCATTCAGTAAAAGGTCAGAATACAGAACACAGAGTCTATTGGTGTAAAGGTCAGCATCCCCCAGGGACTACAGAATACTTGGGGAAGGAGGTACGGGACCGGGCTCCAACCAGTGAGCTGGAAGATGATGAAGCGGGTTACAGAGATTTGAATGTTTAATGCATGTGAGAAAGGAATGGTGAAGTCTGAAAGGGTCCACTTATTTGTTCAGCTGGTACACCTTCTGCCACATCCTTTCATTTTTCAGGTATGGTTCTGAGTTTGGTGATTTTAACAGGCCCACACTGTTATATATGTTTCTGATTATTTCTAGAGTTTTGCAACTAAATTTTCTTAAATTGAAACTCGAGACCTAAGCATCGAATTGTCGGCAGTGTATCATGCGGTGTTCATATATGCAGTTTATAAATTTGGGTTGCAAAAGCTTCAGAAAAGGAATATTACAATATTTGTCACCTAACAGTCTCGTTTCCACATCACCTACACATCTCCCTGTCAATGTGCACCACTTTCTAGTCCTATATCCTCAGAGACAGCCTCCAGGGCCCTAGGAGCCCAAAGGAAGTTGAGACAAGCAGCAAGGCCATCTCCCAGAACCAGATCAGCAGCCCTCATCCCCTCCATGGCAGCTTGGGGTTCTGTCCCCAACCTGGACCCCAGAGTTACAGGCTCCTCTCAGTGCCCCTCAACCATGATGAGATCCACTGAGTTCTGAGAAGTCTCTCTAAACTCTGTCCAGCTTCATTATTTATCTCTTCTTCCACTTCCTCCACTCACTCTCACTCATACCCAGACCCTCTGACCTAACTTCTCTTGCTCCTTTTCTCTTCTTTCCTCCCACCTTCTTGGCATTCCTTTGACAAGTGCTTTTTGAATGCCCATTCTTGGCAGGTGAAGTGTAGAGAAAGCAGGAACCAGTCGCACTCAGCTGTATCTGCCCTGTCCCTGGGATGGACTCAAGTTTCATCTTCCCTATCCTTGTTCTGGTGGTGCCCAGCCTTGCCAGCTCCTCTATAGTAGCTTTGCCTCTCCTCAGGAGTTCCTGCATATCTCCAGAACAAACACAGTCTCAGGTCTTCTCCAATGAGTTACACAAAGGCTCTAATGTCTCCACTCTAGTGGGTTCTCTGGCTTTACAGTGGGTGACCATTTAACCCAGAGAAGGTTCCAACACCCTCCGTCCTGTTCTCCTCCACACCAATTGCCTGTCAGACTCTGGGCTCAGCACTCTACTCCCGTTGCTCAGTCACCACTCCCAGCCCCTGCATGGACTCCATGGTAGTGCCAGGAAAATGGGACAAGACCAAAGATATCTTTGGGCACATGAGTCATACAGCCCTGCAGGGAAGTCATCAGGAGGACAAGGCCAGCGAGAGAGGATCAGGATAAACATATGCTGTATACTAAGTCCTGAGTTAGAGGGCATCTGTGTGTCATCTTATTTTAAAATGCTGAACTGGATTCATTTACAGAGAAGAAGTTTTGATGTTCAGAGATTAGGCTGTTGGTCTGAAGATACACAGCACAAAGAGAAAGGAGGTTGGTGTCAACCTGGTGTCAAACTTTTATGTCCTGGGAGCAGAGGACATCTATAACCCTGTGCCTACCATCACTGGCTCCTTAGAGCTGCTGAGACCCCTTGCCAAAGCTAGACACCACATCAAAATGCCAGCACAGGAACCAAAACAAACCTGCCTCTAACACTACCGTGCTTGTCCCTCTGCAGACAAAATACCAGTCAGAAATTACAGACCCCTGGAAACCTTGCTACCTAACAAGCTGCCTGGTTAATAGACCAATGATTCAAGCCCAGAGCCCTTGTAGCAGGTTCTAGCATCTGTCCGGGAGGTCTGAGGCAGCATCTCACCTGCCAGGGTCAGCTCATATTCTGGATACGTGCTGTGTGCAGATGAGGAACCACATACCCCTGGTCAGTGCCTGATGTATCCTCCAGAGCATACAGGCAACTCAGTTACCCCTGAGGAGTGCAGGCAAAGACCCTGATCAATCTACAACATGAAGAGCTTTACTTTTCAATGTATAGTTGCTGCACTGCTTTTATATTTATTATTTAATTGGATCCTCACAACAATAAAGCAGTGTTAAGTTACAAATCTTCTACATGAATATCAATGATCAGGCAAAGTTCTTGCAAGAGGTCTTGCAAGCTGGAGAATTCACAATGACTTTGGATCATGGTGGACGTTGGAATCAATTAATTTTGTCTTCTCTTTCCTTCTATTTTCTTGTGGGACCCAGTACCCAGAGGACTCCATCTTTCTAAGCACTGTGGGAAGCTCAGGCGAGACCAGTGGCCCTCAGCAGGCCATTCAGAAGCCTCCCTACAATGCCTGACCGAATTATCAGGAAACAGCAAGATGTCAAGTGGAACAGAGGCAGGCCATCCCCTTCAGCGGAGAAGAGTGCCTGCTGGACTACGAGGCCAGGCTAGGGGAAAGCCAGCTCTAGAAATGCTCTGAAAGATGAAATTCTGGGAGCTTCGTTGAGCAAACAACCCCAGCCATGCACAAAGCCTGTCCTACCTCTGAAATTCTCAGTAATTCGAAAAATATTTTCTCATCTTCTTTAAGACAGAAAGAGTCTCAACACCAAAACAAAGAGAAGATCAAGGCCTTCTAATTAGTAGGATACAGAATCTCCCAAAAGATAGACACGAAAAAAAAATGTAGGTTTCCAACCATAAACATTACTTTTACTCATTTAATAAATATTTATAGACCAATTTATGCTAATTGATTGAAAAGCTAGAGATGGGATTCCTGTACTCCCTGATCTAAGAAGTCAGAAATAAGCCCTGTGAAGAGCTCAGGGTAACAGCAATAATGATACAAGCCTAGTGAAAGGAAGGGTTAGAAAAGCCTTTGTCAGTGTCACATTTAAAGTGAAACTGAAGGACAATCAAACCAGAGCCTCAAGAAATAATTCTGAGCAGGGCAACCACAAAGGGAAAACGCAGCACTGAATCAGCAGTTTCTTTACCAACAGCTCAGAAATGCCGGTGCATTTTTGGAAGAAGGTTATAAATGGATTCTACATTTTCTTTTGTAAGTTGGAAATAAAACCTAAGAAGGTCTTTCCAAATGAATCGGATAAGCATGCAAGGAAATAAGGGCTTTGGTGTAGCAATGTTTATAACAACAAAATTTACAACAGAAACTCAAAAATAACAGCAAAATATGTCAATAGGTTCTTGCTGGTGAAAAACATTTTGAAAGACGATGTAAACACACATTTATTGATGTGGAAGATGTACATATCTATGAAAAATAAGCACATCTCAAAGAAAATATATAGGATGATTTCATGTATTGAGTACAAAATAGAAAATCAATACAAGTTTGCCTAACGAATAGCAAATAAATATATGTGAATAGATAAACACCAAACAAAATGTTCATATTCATTATTTCTGGGTGATTGGATTATTGGTGATTTAAAATTGTTTTTTGTATCTGCCTATGTGACTTTTTTTTTTTTGGTATAATGCACATGAATTACTTGCACAGTAAAAAAGAATAAATAAAAAAATCTATCCAAAGCAAACAATGACTTACCAAGGTCTGTATTAAGGGGCCAAGTTTATAATTAGAAAATAGAACTTCAGGGAGGTACAGAAAATAATGAGGCTGCCGGGGATTTAACTCCACGATTCAAACACTTGCTTGGTAAGTGCAAGGTCATGAGTTCAAACTCCGGTACCAAAACAAAACAAAAAAAAAAAGGTAAATAAATACTTTTTCAAAAAATATTGAGGGGCAATAATCCTTTCATCAAAAATTTGTTTAACGTGAGTCCATTGCATATTTCTTATTCATTCAGCTGTCTGTAACAGAGCATATTAGTTAAATATTTGTAAAGGAAAACATTTATATTGATGCAAAATTAGAGTCAACAAGGCTTATGTCTATAGGGTGCCAAAAAGATTACACTAAAAATGTCTATGTATGCCAAACATCTAAATATTTGGGAAAATTTGCAAAATAAATGCCATTTGGATCAATTTATAGGGTGACTGATTGGACCATCCACATTTCTCCAATGTTTTAGCATAATAGAGATTGTGGCCTTGAGCATTCAAGCCAAGAACTGGGCACAAACCTAGCCAGGTCCATCAATGCCATCACTAAAAGCATGTGCTGGGCAAATAACACTACTGACTCTCTGATGTTCTTTTGCAGCCAAATTATAATCCTCTGATTGCTCATATCATTAGGAAAATTCTGTTAACTTTGAAACTCTGGAAGCTCTGATGGAAGCAAAGCACTGGCTCTGATTCTGGCAGATCTAAGAAAGCAGACAGCAGGTGCTATGAACAGCTAGCCAAATGGTGGGAACGGGCCCCTGAGGGACCTCCACAAATTGCAAGAACAGCTGCCTGTATCCAATATGGCTTCTCAGGACCCACGCAAGCAGCAAGGCTCATGCCTTCCAGAGGCTGCTTGACACACTGTGCTGCAGCCTTCCCACTCAGAAGGCATTCACAGCGAGCTGAAGAGGTCAGGAAATCAGACTATAGGAGCAGGAGGGGACCTGAGGTTTGGAATACCAACCTAAGGGGAAAGGATGTTGAGGACCATGGAGGTGCAACCCACTGAAATGACCTGGGCCATAGCTCTTATGGACAATTAAAAGTTTATGGCTTGCTTCTTTGCAAAAGCATGGGACATCTGCGCAACAAACTCACAGACTTCAGAAAGAAGAAAGGCCATGACTCCAGAGAACAATGCTCCAAAGCAACTCATTATATGCTGGAATCATATCTTTGCCTGTGTTTATTCCCCTCTGGAACATGTGCTCCTGAAGCTGGGACTGTATCTTACTAGGCTTGGCATCCCTGCACCTGGCACAGTATCTGGCCAAGTGTCTTTACTCAGTAACCATTGGAAGTTAAATGCATTGAGTAATGAGCACACACACAAGCAAAAGTACATCTTACCCAAAAGCTAGGTTCTAAATTAGCACGTGCTGTGAAAGTCTAGGATGATCCAAGTTATCCTCAGAAAATCCCTTGAATTTCCTAGAATGTGCATTGAATACCAGACAGTGCCTCTCCTCTACACTGGACAAGGTCATTGTTTCTAAGACAGAGGAACCAGGTACCTAGTTTATAAATATCATGCTGGACAGGCATGTACACAGAGGCAGCTAACATACAGAACATACTCAGCATCGCAAGCGCACCATGATACATACCATATATGGGAACCTAGACTCACTGAAAAGAGCCCAGACTGAGCTCCCTGTGCCTCTTTGCATGTTCACTCTGGGGTCTGTTTTCTCTGATTAGCATGGTAGCTAAAATCTCAAGAATTATGTACACTGTTCTATTTTTTAATCTAGTAATCTTTTTAATTTTTATTTTTGTAGTACACACTTGCAGTAAATGATTACGTTCATTGTGAGGAGTTGGTACACATACATAACACATCTTAATTCTTCTTTCATCCCCTTGCCCTCCCCTCTTCCCCACCTTTCTCCATCTCTCAGTTCTCCATCTTCTTTCATCCCCTTCTCCTCCCCTCTCCCCCACCTTTCTCCATCTCTTGGTTCCCTTCCGTATCCTTTTCAAAACAACACAAATGAGTGAACTATTTTGTGGGACTCAGATGCATCCCTGTATTTGGATTACCGTAAATGCCAAAGGAAACAGGGATAGGATGGGGGAGGGGAAAAAGTTGCCCCACCAGATGACGGCTCTGGCCAGCAGCCTGCCTTGGCACTACTTAATGCTTGTGCTACCCACACCAACTCCCAACACATCTGCCTCTTCTGCTGGCCGGAGACCTTCCTCCACATCGTCTAATCAGGGTTGGCCTAGGCTTCCACCATTATTCAGTGTGCCTCCTCCTAGACACATGGGTTTCTGAGTACTATTGTTTCTTTAGCAACACCAACAACTTGGAGAACTGATTCCAGCAAAACAGACAAGCCTCCATTGCATTCATCTGATTTGCAGATCCTTTGAGGTTGATAGAGGAAGAAGGACTCATTAACAAGCCAAACCAGGAATACAGGGGCAGGAGTAAACACGGATGTACAGTTCCTTGTTACTACCAGAGCTGCCTCATGCCGTGTTAGAGCCTGAAGCAAAAGAAGAAACTCAATAATAATCTTGTATTGATTTAAAATGTTGATAATTTTTATACTAGATTTTCTAAAACACTGCATTAAATATTATTTATCTTGACTTTTGAAGTGTTTATACTTTTGACACCTATTTAAATTTTACAAATGAGATGGAGTCTCAATTATTTCATCCTAGTTCCTATGACTAGAACTACTACTTATGGAGTGACAATCATATGCAAGACACTGGACTTCAAAAAATCATACATGGGCCACGGTTATAGCTCAGTGGCACAGCACCTGCCTGGCAAGCACAAGGTTCTGAGTTCAATTCCCGGTACTGCCCCCCCCCAAATCATACATAAGACTCACAATACTCTTGTCAGTAGTAAGGAATAGTCTTATTTGAAAAATAGGAAAACTGAAGCATAGAAAGTACATGCCATTAAGAAGTATCACAACAACTGGAATGAGGTGACGAGAACACACATTCAGTAGACAGTGAAGAGGAACATGCTTGATTGGAAAACACCAGCACACAGTGGATCTTATTTAGGATGGAAGTGACATGAGATGCATGATGAAGCACTGTACAGGCAGCCAGAGAGATTGAAAGTGGATTCCAGGACTCTTGCAGTAGTTCTAAGTGATTTAGAGAGGGTTGTGCAGATTGACTGCATCCCTGGGCATTTGTGTAGACTAAGGAAAGGCTTCCCTGCTTAAAGGATTCACACACTGGTGAGTGTTTTAAAACCCAGGCTTTGAATTTTTCATGAGATTATTTTAGATTTGCAGGAGGAAAATTATTGTGAAATCTGTGGCCGAAAGTATTTTTCTTGCAATTTAATTTTCTCAGAAAGAATAAAACAAAGTACCTCACACATACAAAAATGCCTAATTTGATTTAAAGCCCGGGGTCAGCTTCTTCATCTGTTCATGAATATCACATTCTCATTAACACCCAGGGATCCATGGAAACCCCACTGAGAAACGACAAAGCTTCAACATGCATTGAACTAGGAGCTATTTAATTTTTCAAGAATGTGTATGCTATACTGAGTATCAATCAACTCTGGCTCCCACAAACATAATTTTGCTAATATTAGCAGTAGGATGAATGAATTGAGATACTGTTAACTCTTAAGCTAGATTAAATATACAATGTTGTTCAGACTAAGATGTCAATATTAGAGACTGTTGGTTATCAACATTCTGCTGTGTGTGGGTGGGCATCTTTCTACAATGCTGTTTGCTATTGCTTCATTTTTGTTTTTGTTGCTGTTAGTGATACACTGTGCCAGTTGATAGTTGCGTGGTCAAAACCCAAAGGGAGACAGAAGATACCCCTCCCAGGTAAAGATCTACTTCTCCCATTAAAAAAAAAAAAAAAAAAACCACTACGTTAACTTTTCTTGCATTATACTTTGTCTAGCATCTTTCAGCCTCACAACGTTTAATGCTTAATTAAATGTTGCTGCATCTTGTTAAGAATCGTTAAATTTTTGTCTCCTCAGGTAGAATTAGCTGTTCAACAGCAGGAATTTTGTTTTATTTACTCCTCTACACTTGGCTTAGGGATGAGCACATCCAAGGCTTTCAAGCAACAAGCTTATTGGGACCAAAGGGACACACAGAGAAAGGCAGATGGGGCCTTCTGGATAGGTCCTGATGTGCAGAGGGTATGCGTAGACTGAGGGGTCTGGTAGAGAATTTTGGGAAGTCTTAAGAAATGTTTCCAGAGACTTAATCAATACCACAGGCGGAGAAAGCCAAGATTATCACACGACAAGTATAAATGGAGAGATTCAACACAGAGGAACTAGTAATCCCAGCACAAGCTTGGAGGATCTGGAGTGAAGAGTAGGACACAAACTAGTCAAGATATGTGGCCAGGACTGGGATGGTACCTAACAGGAGAGTGGTGGAGGTCTCCTGATAGCAACTAAATCCTGGGCCTCGGTCCTTACTGAGTTCACTGTCATGAACTCCAAATCCCCAGGCAGTATCTAGTGCTTAGCTCCTTCCTTGCTGAGTCACTAGGCTCCAAAGAAGCTCTGCTTTTTCCCTGGTCATTTCAGTATACAGGTCTGGGCCAGGGATATAACTCAGTGACACACTGCCTGCCTGGCAAGTGCAAGGTCATAAGTTTGATCCCCGGTACCAATAAATAAATAAATAAGTTAATGTAAAGCTACCCTGCTCCCTTCCCTAGCACTCTACAAGGGATGATGTGAACATTTCAATTTTTAAAAAACTTACTATACTAAGAGACACATCACCAAGCATAATGGTATAAGTGTGCTCAAAGCGAGGAGGAGTATTTTAAAGGTTATTTATGCCAATATGTCTTTTACTCTAATACATTTTTCAAACACTTTTGTTTTTTGAGCACCCCATACTGATCAATTGTTTACAGCAATGTAACAAGTATGCTTGAATTGGGGGAGGGATATTTTGAGGGGAATTAATGGCAATGTATCTTTCACTGTAATAATTTTTCAAAATTTAAACATTTGTTGTATTTTTTATTAGACCTCATACAATGGCCAGAGGAGATCAAGGGTACCTGATGAACAATACACATTCATAAATCATAAACTTTGGTCCCAATAGACTAATTCAAGAGGCATATTATATGCAGAGAATGGTACAACAATGTTAGTCATAGGATAGAGATGCACTTGCTTATGATTTTTTTTTTTTGCTGTCTTCAGCACCCAATAAATGCCATAAACCACATTATGCTTTATATCCAAATGTACCCCAGAGCCTCGTGTGCTCATAGATGGGGCTCTGGGGTGGTTGTTGGATCACTGGGGCATGATATCATGAGTAGATTAATTCACTGATGAGTTTATAACAAGTATGATATCCAGAGGTGAAGCCTGGTTAAAGAAGATGCATCGCTGGGTGTGAGGTGTGGAAAGTGATATCTACCTTCCTTTCCTTCTTTACCTGTCTCTGTGCTTCTTGTTGCCATACCTTGAGCTGTTTCTTCTCTGCCATGCTGCCCTAATTTGGAGCCAGCTGACAACAAACTTCCGTAAACCGTGAGCCAAAATAAGCTTTTTCTCCTTTAAGTTGTGGGTGTCAGTTATTGGGTCTCAGTAATGTTGGAAGTAACTAAGAGAGAGCCCCAGCAAACAAATTCAATGCACTGCATTGCAAAATGGGTAAAGTTAATAAACACAATACTTATTTACCACAAGAAATCCCTCACATTGTATCTTACCCATATCGATTAAAGGAGTTGGAAACCACATCTTCCTGGCTGGAAATCTGTCTCCTTCAAATTTCTCTCCCTGATGAAGCACTCCATTTTGTATAGAATGATTGGAAGTCCAAGAGTGGCAGCAAACTAGCTCCCTGAAGAACCCAGCATCAGAAAGTTTCCCTAAGAGACTTCCAAATATTCCTAGAAATTTATGCCTCTTGCTATTCTTGAAAATAACTGTTGGTGGTGATTACTATATGGGATTTCCTTTTGAAATCCAGATGGCCAGAAGTGGATTTGCATGCCTTCTCCCACATCTCACTTCACTGATGTCTGCATGGCTTCTAGAGGGCTCTACAGATGGCATCTGCCATAATGGAAATCAAGGTCAGACTAGTCATCTGCTTACATTGAGAAAGTCACCTTCAAACTGATTAGCTCTCTCTTATTTTAATTCTGTGAATAACCAGGAGGACTACATACTAATGAAGGTGCTTAATTAATTAAATGGTGTCAGAGAAATTGCAATTAAGGCTATTTGACTATGGAAACGTCAAAAAAAAGCCATGAGCACTGAGAGCTGTGCTGGATATGCAAAATATGTATGCATTTTTTATTGAATTGAGGTAATAGTTTTCTTGCTTTAACTGTCTAAAAGAAGGAAAGAAGTTCTCTCTGGTAGAAAAGAATATTAGCACCTCTGCTTTTTTATATGCAATAGCCAGCATATATTAAAAAACATTACTGCATGTGTTGAGAGGCAAGAAAATACTGACCTGTCATCAGTGGAATAGAGATCATAAAAATAGAACCACAAATGATCCAGATATTGAAGTTGACACACAAAACCTTTAAAATAATTGTGATTAACATATTCAAGAAAACAGAAGAAAAACAAAATAGATGAAAAGATGGAGAACTGCAGCAGAAGCTGGAAGCTATGAAAAGTTTTTAAATGCATTTTGGAACTGAAATATGCAAAGTATCAAATCAAGAACTTAGGAGTATTTTACAAAAAAATGGACAGAGCAGGAAACAAGTTTAGTACATAGCCATAGAATCCATAGAGTGCTGAGAGAGAAAAGAAAGGTAAAAGAAAAAACAGCAGAGGTGGTATGTGGGAAATGGCCGCATTGTCTAATGTGCATATAATTCAAATTGTACTATTCTGCTACAGACAGACCTGAGTTGAACCTTAGCCTCCTCACTTACTATATGAGTAAGTGGTGTTCTCAGTAAGTGACTTAACTCCTCTGAGCTTGTTTCTGCATACAAAAATGAAAACAGAAAAAATTTGATTTTTAAAGGGAGGCAGAATTTTGAGATATCATATGTGTTATTTCTGTCATTCTTGCCATCCAATCAACCCTTTCTTCTTACCAGCTCTGAGAATCAAGAAAACTGCCAACAGCTGCAGAATTCTAAAATAAAGGTCCCTAATACTAGACTCATAGACTCAAAAGCCTTTGGTCAACATGAAAGATGAAGATTCATGGAACAACTTTTTCTGTCTCCTGGGATAAGTGATGGATGTTACAGGACAGAAACTAAAGAATGACAGATAATATCATCCCAGGAGGGGCAGGATGGAAAACCTGGGCTGCTAGCTAGACAAACACCATTCCACGCGAATACCCAAGATGAAAATAGCTCAGTTTTTAAGGATTATCTAAAGATGATCCACTGAGACCGTGAGATCTTCCATCTGAACCCCTCCATTTAGGAAGCCCTTGTTGTACAGATCAAGACACGAGGTAATGATTCCAATATTCATTGTATTATTCACAATTGTGTTAGTTATTTGTTATTCTGACTGTAAACATATATATAATTGTCATTTATAGCTAATATTTAATGAGGGTTTATTATGAACCAAGTATTTGTGTTAACATTTCACATGTAGGCTAACTCATTTCTCATAATGACCTGAGAAGAAAAGTATTAGCTAAGTATCTTCTTATTATAATCCAGAATATAATGTTCTTTGTCAACCCTAAATTACCACCCAAGGGATGTGCAATACCTGCTCAGTGTCACTATATATTTGGATCCTTTCACATTTGCATGATTTAAATACAAACTACCACTGCTGAGGCTCAGTCCCTCACTTACAAATGAAGCTTTGCTCCTAGCTTTCACAGGAGCCTCAAGATGTTAACTTCACTGCTGTGAAGCTTCAAAAAGAAGATTATATGAAGTGTCCATCACAGTGATCAGCAACTGTCAACATTCATTAGGCACACTGTCTCTCTCCTTTCATTTGTGTGACAGCGGAGATGTTTGGAAAACAAAAAAGGAAAAAGGGAAGATCTGAGATTTAAAATGCTCCATTCATATGAATCACACAGATAATGGAACTTGGTAACAGCTACTCTTACTCTCTCACTTTTTCATGTATTTACTGGAAGTTAAAAAAGTGTCTGTCTTCAACTTAGAGACCCCACGGCTGTACACTAGAGTATGAGAACTCACTAGGATGCACTAGAAATGCTATTTTAATCAGTCCACCTCATCAGGCAAATCTGAGGCACAGCTGTCCCATCTCTGAACAAATGGGTAACCACAGGTACACCCCAGTGAAGGCCCATGTGCACCCTTAAAGAGCTGCGCAGGTGGAAGAACAGCCTGCAGGCTGAGGCAGGCAGGTTTGGATACTAGATTTATTCTCCATCGCCAAGAGTCAGGATCAGAAACTTCAGGATACCCAAGCCATCAATACAGTTTGCCCAAGTGGCTGATACATAGAAAAAGCACATTTCCAAAGGGCTGGCATGAGGAGCACCCTGTCTGTCCCCAGGCAGGGCAGACCATGGGGACAGGCAGAAATAATGGGATCATTGGAAGGTTTAAAACTAAAAAATTACAACTTCTAGGAGGAAAGGAAAGCTGGGTCTGACACCCTTGCTTTTCCTATTACAAGTAATCTCATTTTAACTTGGCCCCAAGGTTTCCAAAAACCTATTTAGATCTCATGTAGCCTCTGCGTGTGACTAGAATATAAGTCAGAAAATCGGCTGAACAAATGGGGTTGTCAGCTTCCAAGTCTACTTTGAGTCAGGTCAGAGCAGGTCATGGGACCCTGACAAGAAGGCCATGTGGCTCCAGGAAGCTAGAAGGGAGATCATCAATGTCCTAGTTTGGCCTTGATTTAGGGAAAGTAACCACTTTTCACCAAGTGCCAGCCTTGTACTAAACATGCAATGCTGAACTACATACTTTACAAAATTTCTCAAAAGCTGCATGATGTGGATACTAATGACTCCAATTTAGTAAAGGAAACTGAAGGTGGGATGCAAAGGCCCCGCTCCACGGTTCCTCATTGATAGGGACACGGATTCAGAGCCGTGTCTATCTGACTCCTTAGTTCAGACAAGCTTGATTCCTTATGCAACTTCCTATTCTGATTATTGAAATACTTCTCTGGACCATAGGTTACAGTTGACCCTGTAAAAATAGGATTTTATTTTGATTTTCTTGAGAAAATTTCTAATAGCTTTCCTGGGGTCAAACGTCTATTAAGGCTGTTTCTCATCCAACACTGAACCTACCTCTGATTGGCAAGGAGCAAACAAGAGAAACGTGTGCAAGATCCTGAGGAAACTGTAAACTTCATATCTCTCACTCAGAGATACACCACATTCATCGAAAGAAAGTTTTAGTAATCAGAGAAATGTTGCTGTTCTCTAAATTGGCCTACAAATTTGATGCAGTTCCATTTAGAACAATGTATTTTTCAATTGACTGGACAGATTGGATCTAAATGCATGTTTGAAAAGAAATAGACAAAGCACAGCTATGCCACTTCTGAAAATAGGAATGCGGTAGAGAAACTTGTCCTAACACAAAGGTGTGAAATGATTAAAACAATGCTGTTGTTATGGAACTGGAAAAATAGCCAATAAACCCAAGAAAAGAGCCCAGGAAGATGTAATAGTATAATAGGCAGCTTAGTTAGCTTATAAGTAGGCAGGCAGTAAGGGATGACCTAAGATAGAGTCAGGATACACAGAAAACAACACGTACACCCAGTTAAGAGCTAATTAAAGCTATGCAGCTAGTTAAGCTTAGAAATGCAAAAGAAAACACAGAAAAAGCATAAAAAATTAAGGTAAGAATGAGCAGATAAGAATCTTTCCTCCCAGGGAAGAGACTTAGCAAAATATGCTACATTAGTAAACAGCTCCTCTCTGCTACCTCCATGCTCGACTGCGAGGAATTTAAAAATGCAGGGTAACTGGTTTCTTTTAAACTCAGTTTCCTTTGAACTCAGACAGCTAAGTAACTAATTTTCTTTAGACCTTAAACCCACTGAGCTACCTGTTTAGAACAAGTTCCCACGCTGGGTATCTATATAAGACCAAAAGAAACAGCCCTTAGAAAAGCTCAACTTTTGGATACTCACCAAGAGCTATTTTTTTTCTCCCTCTTATTTCCAGTGAACACTCTTGTAATTCCTTCCTTTTGTCTATGATTTCATTCTTTGACCCTGTGGGACAATGAGCTCAGATTTAAAGGAATTAACTGTTTCAAAGAGATCTTCATATATGTGGAGTTTAATGCACAAGAGAAACAACATAATCAATATGAAAGGGAAGAGGGACAATTCAATTTGGAAACTGGAAAATTTGTTTCTCCATGTATAGAATTTCCAGTTAGATCTCTAATTCATTTTATTCATAAAATAATCAACTTTTTGTGTGCATGTGTGCTTGTGCATGTACATGTGTGTGTGTTTCTTAACTTGGCATAGAATAACATTTCTTAAGATTCAGAAAATTCTAGCAGTGAAAAAAGGATTGATGCATTCGAGTTCATTAAAATTAAAAATTTTATTCTCCAAATGTAATTTGCCAAGTCTGGTGCTACATATCTTAATCCTAACTACTCAGTTGGCTGAGGCAGGAGGATTGTAATTTAGAGGCCAGCCTGGATAACTTACAGAGACCCTTTTTCAAAATACTTTTTAAAAGGGGAATTTGAAATATAGCTTAATGGTAAAACACTTGCTTATGCATGAGGGCCTACATTCAATCCTCAGAACCATGAAGAAAAAGAAAACACTCAGAAAGAAGATATGGACAAGTTACAATCTGAAAAAGATATTGAAAAATAAGTGACCAATAAAAGGTATCACAAACCTATTTTTAAAAACCTAAAAATGTTCAAATAAAAACAACACCAAAAGGAACAGATATGAACAGGCATTTTCACAGTACAAAAAACTCTGGAGCCACTAACGTATAAAGAAATGCTACACCATAGTATCAGTCAAGAAATTGGAAAAGCAAGATCATGAGATTATATTGTACATTCATTCAATTGGAAAACTAAGAAGTCAGAAAATAGTGTTTGAGAGAATGCATTTTAATGTGATATTTTATATGTCACCTGGAGGAGTATAAAATGATGCAAATTCTTAGAAAAATAGTTTGGCATTATCTTACACATTTGTACAGACACCTACCTCAAAATCCATCAATAGTAGAATGGACAAATAAAATGTGGAAGTTTGACACACAGAAATATTACATAGACACATACAGCAAACATCTGAAATCTGACAGGTGAAAAAGTTCCAGAAGATAATATCCAGTAAGATACCGTTTATAAAGTTTTATACAAGTAAAACTAAATGACTTGAGGTTGAGGTATTACATGCATCTTTAAAATGTCTTTAAAACAACGAGCTAATAATGACAATCTTCAGTATCATAGTCCTCTGATAGATGGGAGGTTAAAGGAGCATCTGAGTAGAAAAGTTACTGGCAATATAGTAGTTTTGGTTTTACTTAATGTTTATCATACTTCTGCTTAATAAAAGAAGACCAACATTAGTAGTATATAATGACAACAATTAGAATTAATCAAATTTTGTATATGTAAGGTCCAACAAAAATTCTGAAATATTCCCAGTTGAGTATCAACAATGGTCAAAACAATGCCATGTATAAAAAGAACCTGACTACTGGCCACACAACTGCAGGCTAAAAACCTATAACTGGATGTTCTCCAACTCCCTTTTATGTTTAATCACCGACAGATAATGGGTAAATACGCAGTCCCTTTAACACTACACTGCACTTTTTGTCATGACCACAGCAGACATCAACAATGGACCTGCTAAAACTTCCAAATCCTTTTCCACAGGTCTCCTCATGACTGCCTTAGATGAGGCATGCAGAACAGTGAGTTCTAAACACAGAAGCTCAATCAGGATGGCCAGAATAGCAGACAATTCAGAGAGGAAGGACTCAGGGGTTCCTAAACAAAGGGAGAGGGAGGGCAGCATGCAAAGTCTGTGACACTGGAGTGTGGCTCTCTGGGTGACAAAGCCCTGAGCACTCCCTGCTGTGTAGGGGCTCCCTGCCGGTATTGCTTCTTGAAAGAGAAAATTAGGATAGACAACAGCATATTTAACTTGACATGTGGGAAATGCTACTCCACAAGGTATGGAGGCTGGAAATGGAAACCAATTTCCCAAAGAAATATCTCCGCTCATGGATGACAGAGTCATTTGGGGACCCAGAGGGAAAATTGGGTGTTGAGAGCTCAGGAAAGAAATGTGATTCCCCTGGTGCATCCTCAGATGCTCACAGCAGGCAGGTCCTCAGGCTGACAGATGATGCCAAAGGAGACCCAAGGGCATGGCAGAAATCAGCAGCCTCCCACTTTTCGAATGCTCTCAAAACCTGAACCACCACTCACAACAGGCACCCCAGCAAATGTCCGAGCGATAAATGCAGAGAGTCCAGTGATACATGATTCTTTCCTTTGGTTCATAGTCAAAGTCTTTTGAGCCTGAGATCCAAATCATTAGGAAGAACATCAGGATTCTCAGGGAGGGAAGGAGGAAAAGAAATCAAAAGGAAAGGATCATCTTTTCCTTGTGAACTCCTCAGTGGCAGAGGAAACTGTATAGCACCTTCACTGTCTGTGGTATATGGTCCAACAGTATATATTTAGTAAATGACGCTGATTTCTTAATCAAGTTCTCCAATCCAAGAGGCTTATTTGAATAAGCAGGAGAATCTTGCACCGGGAGTATCATGTAATCATTGCATAGGAGCAGTGGCCAAGGTAGGAGTTAGTGGAGAGGCAAGGGAGCAGTCCCTCAGGCAACTGAGCAGTCTGGAAGACTTTGGTTGCAGCCTGGACCATAGACAGGGCAGACTAACAAAATCATTAAGACCTCACAAAAAACTGTCTGCACATGGGAATAATAAAGGCAGAATGCCATAAGTGGGCTTTGAGGAAGCAGAATGAGCACAAAATCAGAAATTATTAGATCTAAAGAAAGGCATAGTGTCTCAGTTTCCTCACCTATCAAATGAGTGAGCAAATACCTACCACGGTTATATAAGAATTGACAGATTTTGATGGGGAAGGATGACAAGAAGTATGAAACGTAGAACCACAGGTATTCCGCTTTCCTTGGGAGAGCCACTGACCACTCCCAGCTTGCACAAGTGACCCTATCCCCACTCTGGGTATTGGATAAAGGAGTCTAGTCCATAAGCCTCAATTGTAAGACTGAGGTCAAAGCTGTTGTAAAGTCTTTTTTAATGAGGCTTGAAATCAAGCAGATGCCCTCAAGTTGGCAGAGAAAGAGTGAAGAGTACAGCAGCACTACAAGATGGAGGAGGCGATATATCAACATCAGTCCTTGCGCACCTAGAGTTAGCCATGATGGAATTCCACACTAGACTTCCCACCATGAGACCTATACATATTTTCTCTGTTTGTTTTAGTCAGTTTGAGTCAAGTTTTCTATCTCTTATATCTGACATGATCCAGCTCACTCCCCAGGGACCTAACATGGTGTCCATTCAATAAATATGAAATTAAATTCAGCAGCTCTGTGGCAGCCCATTGAAACCCCAGCCTTCCAAAATACAACTTAGTGTCACCTTAGGCTTCTTGGGAGAAAGAAAAATCTCCCTGCTCAATTTTGACTGCTGAGCTCATTGTGACAACATTTTGATTCCTCAGGAGCTGCTATAAGGAGAAGCTTATTGTCTTCTAACTTTTGGAAGAGCGCTTCTAATTAAAACAATATTAAACAGTAATAACTGTCTTATAGTTTTATGGCAATACCCATGATTGCATAAATAAGCATTTTATATCCAATTAACATTTTATATTTATTCAACCCTAAAACAATCTAGCATTTTTATTAATCAAATAAAATAGCATTTAATAGATATGGTTGTTTTATTTTCTGAAATTAGCCACATATAAAATAGCACTACATCCAATTATGCGATATATTGCCCCAAAAGAACAGTATGTGCTCACCAGGAATTACATCAATATGATGCCCGTATTTACCTAAGTAATATAAAACCAACATCTTCCAAAAGCCTTTCATTTGCATAATGCTTCCATAATTTCTGCTCTAGCCATATAACACCTGTATTATAATTTACTTCAAATATTTCCTTAGATAGGCCCATTTTGCTCATCTGAACAATTTTATTTTTAAAAAGTAATTTTATATCATGAATTTGGCATGCTAGCTATGCTTTAAGATGCTATTAAAATAAAGACATGACTATTAATATAAAGCGTGTCTATCTCCGAGACTTTCTAAAGTTATCATGCCTACCAACAATGATAGTCATGACCCATTTGGGGGAAACATGTGAGTTAAACAAGCCCTGCAGGAACTTCAAAGGCATCCTACCTAATGCCTTCCTGAGCCGACTGGTGTCACACGGCATTTATGCATATTATATAATACCTAAGACCCCAGGGTGGAACCGCCACCTGTACCTCCCTATAATGAGCCTTCTTCCTCTTCATTAAGCAATTACTTGTCTTTGGACAGACCAAGAATTTGGCAGTAAAAAGTTAAAACTATCTTTTACATGTTGGATAACCTCTTTGATCTTGTTAGAAATCCCATTTCAATGAAGATGTCAGACAATTGAAGACACATACATTTCAAGATTCAGGGATGAAAATGAAGGGGGATGAACTGTAGAAACACATGAACCTGCAAGCTATCTTATATGCTTGCTTTTAAAGCTGCTTTTTGTTTACTCAGCATAGGTCCTAGTATTCCACAGAGTCCTCCACCCATCTCACCATGTAGCACATTGTGGCAGCTGTCTGACCTTCATCACAGTATTTTATCAGTTCTACATTCTGGACCAAAATTATTGACATATGGGTACAATTTTTAAGACTTCTGCTCATAACACTTGGATAACTTCATTCAGGGTATTTAAAAATGTCTAATTATAGCAAGAGTAAATGTTAGTAATAACAGTACAATGGTTACTAAAATGTCTTGAGCCTTCAGATGCATATAAGCAACAAAAGAATTTACAGTATATAAACAAAGAATTGGATATTTCTATTTACCAGTTCAAGGGTGAACATGGCTTATAGTTCAGCGATTTGGTTTTGAAATCATGTAGTTTCTTGAACAAAAATAAAAAATGGGTCACATGACTTCTAGTTTCTTGCATGAAGTAAACACTTAAAACCTTCACATCACACTTTCAAAACTAATTCAATTTCACATGGAGTACACTTTTTTTGGCAAGGGTCTTTTAGAAAAGAAGGAATTTAGGAGTGCCATACTTAGCAATTTGGGTTGGAGAGGAGTCAGAGATGTTTGTAGGGAGATTTGCCAAGTGGAGGATGGGGAAAGGCACCTGTCATTTGTCAGTACCCCAGATGCAGCAGCCTGAGTGCAGAACTGCTGAATATGTCATTGCGATTGATTCCCACATCCCCCTTTTAGAGCTAAGACTCAGGGAGGTGCCCAGTGTGACATGGTCAAAAGACAGCCTTCACTTCAGCAAGAGGGGATGAGAGTAGGTAGGCAAAGATCACCACCGCAGCCAGCTGGATAGAGATAAGGAGCGTGCAAAGAAGGCAAGAGCACAAGCCCTGTGTGCAGGACAGCAGCCTTCTGCAAGAAGGGGCAAAGAACCACATCAAAGGGGTGAATGACCATAGAAAGTATGGAGAAAACACTGAACAGCAGAGCACATGTCTGTGATAGAAAAGGCACCTACTACTCTGGAGGGCCAAAGTGGGGCCCTGGAGTCTGCAAAGGTATGTAGGGGTCAGTGTGGACAAAGGAGGAGGCTCTAATAGAAGTGACAACATCGCAGCAAAAACTTCAGAGGGTTTCTGGATCCATACTGACCACTCTTGACCACTTCTTACCTGGGACACCCAGGCTGGCTATCATCTGTCTCAGAGGCAGCTGTGAAACCTAAGTGACAAGAATCAGAGTGTTCCCCAGGCTATAGAGCTGATGAACGGGGTTGTTCTGGTGTAGAGGGCTTTCCCAGCCCCTCCCTGAGAAGGGAGTGTCCTGGAACTTCTGTCCATATTACAGACATAAGATCTACCATTCTCTCCATGTGAATTATGCATTGTAGGCCTTAATCCTCTAATAATATGTGTTCATACAAAATTTCCAAACCCCACCAGCTCTTAGTGGACTTTCATTTGTACAAGGAAATCCTTGACTCCCCAGTGTTCAAGCCCTATTGAGTTTTCTGCTGTCTCTTTACAACTTTCTTGGTTACTCCTACCACATTACCACCTTGCCTCTCCTGGAAGCCAGTGTGTTGTACCCAATATGCCCACAACCTCCAAATATCTATTACTTTTAGTGTCCCATGAAGACTCAGTAACCTCTGGGTGTGTATCACCTCTTATCCATCTTTGAATCTTAGCCCCTGACAGAGCAAGAAGCACATGTTGAGCAAAACTGAATAAACATCTGACAAATACAAACTGACTACATTACTTACTGATGCTTAGCAAAGACTGTGGAATATGGAGCCAAAGGTCGCCATTTCTGGTGATGCTCTTCACTGTGTTGGGGCTTCGCTCTCAACAGTGCACTTTAATTCTATCTAGCTGTACATTGCCCATCTTCATGTATATGTGCTGCTAAAGTGAGCACAATTTGCCTATCTTTGTGAATGTGCAAGGTGTGATCAAAAAATGGTGATATTTAAATTTTTAAAAGTTATTACAGTAAAAGATATTGTTATTAATCCTTCTCAAAATATTTCCCATCACTTCAAAAATACTTACCCTATGGGTCTTGTAACTTTCTGAAGCAGTTTTGGTTGTCCTCTTGCATGAATGACTTTATGAATTGCAACCAAACATAGAGTGAATGTTGCTTCACAGTGCCATCCAACAGCAAGGGAGGCTCATAAAAACAGTACACTGTGTCCTCATCCACTTTATTCACAGGATCTGGCACCATGCAACCTTGGTACTTCCTCAAAGTCAAAATGTCCATGAAAGGTGGTAATTTTGAATCAGTTCATGATAGCACAGCTAAAGACAAAAGAGGATTCCAGAACTGCTTCAGAGAATGGAAAGAAAGATGAGTCAAATGTGTCTGAATTGTGCAGGGGAGGGAGGTGAAAGGGCTTAATGGCAATGTATCTTTTACTGAAATAAATATTTTTAAAATTTACACATTTACTGTAGCTTTCAACCACACTTTGCAGTGTGATTTTTTTCTCTTTTCTGTGTTATTTCATTTTAATGGATGAAATACAGAATCTACTTGGGCCCAACAAGTTAAAGGAAACATTTGAGATTCTGGTAGCAAACCTACATGGGATTGCAAGACAAGAGTTCCATCAGCTCCATCTCCACTTAGCAAATTTGCCCATAGGTTCCAAAAGCAGCATTCCCATTAACATGCCTTTAGAAAAATGCCAATTCCATAATGCTAATAAAACTAGAAAAACTGGAAGATATCTAGCATTGAGCTTTCCAATAAAAAAGAACATAGTCTTCTCTGTTTATGAGAATTTAGCTGACCCTCCTTATGCCCTGTGAGAATCAATTTCCTCTTCCTCCTTTTCAGTGCAATTAGAGTAACAATGGCAGCAACACGACAGGCAGTAGATGGTTTCTATAACAGAATCAAAAGCAGCCTATTAAAATTATTTTGATTGCTGTAGTTCAGAGGTTGAACTCACCAAGTGGTTGATGACTAACCTTTTGCCCTCGGGTGTGCAAATTGGTTTGCAGTGTATCTGGAACTTTGCAAAGTCTCACCTGGATGACCAGAGGCACTGAAAGTGGGAAACCTGGAAACCTTGTACCACTGGAGTTGGATAAATCCCACTGCCAGCCACAATGTCCTTGTACTGTTGGCCAATTGGCATAAAAATAGTGCTAAGGAAGTACTTTGATTTCTTGGCTTACTAGACCCCTTATATATAAAACAGAAGCTCCAAACTAGGAACTCAACATCAGCAGCTTTTAGAAAGAGACCCTAACAGTGAGAAAAGTCAGATTACTTAGCTGAAAGACAGAACCAAGTAGTCAGTCACTTGGTTGTCTTAATAGCTTCAGTTTTTCCTGATGTAGGCAATACAAAATCAGCATTTCAAATATAAGGTTTTCCCCATTTCAAATATTCTTTTCTCATGGCAAACTTCTACTACTTTAATTACTGAATATAGGGTGTGAGTCTTTTAAAAATATTTTACAAATCCTACCAAAGCACCCTGGCACCAGCAGTAAGGGCCTAGCACCAGCATGGCCATTATATTTTCATACAGTATAAGCAGAAAGAAAAAAGCAGATATATTTTCAGTTTGCATTACCTGGACCAAAAAAAATACTTGACTCTCCAAAAAAGAAAAGAACTAAATCATCAAAGGTAACTTATCTCCACAATTAATCCATTAATATAGCAAGGGGGATCTTTCAAACATTATCAAGTTAGATAATGGATATGTATGATCCATCAGTAAGTCAAGGAGTATAGTATAAGAATAGTTTCTGAGGATGATCAAGCGGTATATTTCCTGACAACACTGTCTTTTAGTAATCTCTGCCACCTCTCAAGTGTGGCCCTACAGCTAGCCCCCAAGCATGCTGTAGATTGCTGTTGACATACTCAGTTCTCTGATGCTTTCTATTCTGGTGGAGAGCTAAGTGAAGCCATGAGAGAACACCTGTCCTTACAGCGAGAGGAGAGGAAACACTGAAGTTGCAAATAATGGCATGGTTAAACGTGATCAGGTAATAAAGGAATGCACACTTCTATTTTAAAAAGTCATAATGGGCTGGAGAAAACCTCACCAAGAGCAATAGAAAATTAAATGTAGGTTCAGATCAATCTTGGCTGGGGCAAAAAGGAAAATTTGAGTACCTTCTAGTGGGTATGACATTAGTATCACTAGTATAAGCATATATTACAAAAAGAGGACATCAGGGTTAGACTGAAAAGTACTCTTCCCATAGTATGCTGGTTCTTGTGTCAGATGAAGGAAAATGAGGATCAAAGGCTGCCTGCTGAAGTGCAAACACCAAAAGATTAGCAGCTCAGCCCTATCACTTACCTTGGACAAGATACTGAACTTCCTTGGGCTCAAGACCCAAAAGCAGGGGTGAAAATTAATGAAACAGTAGAGTGCAATACCACTACCACTGAAGACATGTCATAAGTACCCGTTACTATTAATAATTATAGTAATGGCTCACAAAAAATACCTTTACATGCATGTAACTTCTTTAAAATTTTCAGTAATTCTGAAACTTCTTATATAAAATTCAGTTTTATTCTCAGAAACCCAGGTAAATCCTGTGACTATGACTGTGTCTCCTCAGTAATACGACATGCTTTATTATGAAACATATCCAACCTATCCCCAAAGGCAGAATGACTTGGGAAGAGAGATACTAAGGAACATGGATAGATGTGAAGTACTAAGAAGCATCAGGAATTATTATGTCCAGCTATACTTGCACAATAAGACTTGAGTCTACCATGTCCAGTATGGCAGCCAATAGCCATATTAGGGTTTTTTGAGTTGTTAATTAAAATTATTAAGTGATATTTAAGTTTCTTATTCCATAGCTGCACTGGCTACATTTCAAATGTAGATGTTGCCCTAGTAGCCACATTGAATGGCATAATACAGAATATCTCCATCATCCCAAGACACCTATTCTTCAGCACTGCAGCCTGGATAACACAAGCTAGTCCTGATGACAACTGGCCCCTACACACAGATGCTAAAGGAATTTCACAGCCACCAGGATTCCATTACTCTCCTTTCTTCAGCTTTATCCATAAGACCATATTAAAATAGACTTCGATGACAGCTACACACCACTTTGACAAACTGATACAAGCAAGGAATTCTCTCTCCTGAAAAAAATAATACTCATGAGAACACAAAAAGTCACACACACACACACACAACTTTTTTAAAAATTTAAGTTTTATATCTGTTAATGTAAGCAACCATTTTAAAGATAACAATACGCAATATTGCAACCATTGTCAAGTTTCTATAATCCGATTTTGTAAACCTGCAATGTTACTGTTGTGTATTTACTCTAGTCATTTGTTTGTCTCTTTTGCTTGTTGCCTTTGTTTTATATGTCTTTTTTTTGTTTTTTTCTTTGCTTAAATAAAAAAAAATTTAAGTTTATTGGTATAATGTAGGTATAGACAATGATTGTATTCATCATAAGAATTTTGTACCTGTACATGATGTACCCTGATTTGTCTACTTTTTCCCTGCCATTGCCTTCCCCTCCTTTTGACACTTCTTCCCTTCCTTACTTACAAAGCTTTGTTTCCATTTTATCCTTCTTTTCTCACTTTTCCCCTTCTTTCTTTTCCTCCATCCCCTTCCTAGTTTCCCTTTCCTTTTGAGCAATTTCTGCTTTTGTAAACAATGTCAGAATTTCAGGATGTTCACACTCATGAATCCCTCAGCTTGAAAATACAATCTAAGCAACTACACAGAAGGCCTGTGATACAACGTTGGGAAGAACATCTGAGAATTTGTGCAAAAAACCCAAAGCTCAAACACTTCTCCTATTTCTGTTGCACTTCATTTTATTCCAGGCATTCTTCCCTTATCTTTTACTTAAAAAAATACAGTCTACTCCCTAGTACTAGGCTCAGCTCACCCCACTCTGCCCTTGGTAGTCTTGCAGGTCACAGTCGAATCTGGATTTTAGGATAAAAACAATGGGAAGCCATTGAACATGTTTAAGTGACTGTGGAGGAGAGACAGCAAACACTCAGAGGCCTGTTACACATCTTGGAGCTGGAGCTGACACTCTTGTGGTTTGCATGTAATGGGTAAAGAAAGAACTATTGGCTGAAGTAGCTGTGAAAAACAACAGATTTGCTGGGGATTAAGGATAGGAAATGTGGGACAAGTATTCTGTTTTGACCTTTGAGATATTCAACTGGTGTCCAAGCAGAAAAATCAGGCAAAGAATTGGTGCTATAAGGCTGGAGTTAGGGGGATGCCTTTCGGAAATTTCATTTTACAGATACTATTGAAAACATCTCTGGCCAAAGATGTAGCTCAGCAGCACAAGCACCTGCGTGGCAAATGCGAGGCCCTGAGTTCAATTCCCAGCACCAAAAAGAAAGCAAGAAAACATCTCACAGAACAATAGAATACCCAAAAGCAGTGTAGGTAGAGCTGACATGAGAACCTCGGACAGAGTCCCAGGCCAGACCAAAGAGCAAGATGAAAAGAGAGACAATTAGGAAGGAGGGGCTGAGGAGCTAAGCAAGCATGGGATTTGGTACTCAGCAGCTATGAGGAGGAGGCTGTGCTTCAAGGAGGAAAGATAAGATATCGAATGCTGCTGAAAGATCTAGTTCTGTAAAATTGGAGAAGGATA
This sequence comes from Dasyprocta punctata, assembly GCA_004363535.1. NCBI lineage: Eukaryota > Metazoa > Chordata > Mammalia > Rodentia > Dasyproctidae > Dasyprocta > Dasyprocta punctata. The sequence continues at coordinate 51,996 of RJWM01003493.1, read as the reverse complement.
CAGTGGGGAGATGGTGAATAAAGCATAGTTTCGATGGTTTGTAGCTACAGAAGCCAGATCAGAACTGGATGAGGGGGAAACAGGTGCAGAGAAAGTGACTAGGTACATGTCTTTCTGGTAATGTCCTTATGTTTTGGAGCAGTATCTTTGGTGGCATTCTTTGGCTGTGAGAGACACTGACAACTTGAAGCCTCCATGACCAAGAATCACCCTGGAAAACAGCTCCTGGAGTAAGAACCCAAGCTCTAGTGAAGATTAGATTTACCATCCTTTCAGTTATCACACAGTGGGTGCCTGCAACTGCTCATCTCCACGGCTTTCTCAAACACATTTCGCTGTAAGTTCCCTTGTTTCTCCTCTCCCACAATTAATATATTCAAGCATGCCACTGTTGTAAATGCCACTATTTGATTAAAGATGAGTCAATTTATGGGCTGACATAAATAGGATTTATCTTTGGTTCCCAACCAAGAAAGAAAAAATAAATGTAATGAAAGAAGACCATTTGGAGAGGATGAATGAAATTTCAAATGATTAAGAAATAAAATCACCTTATACATTCATTTTTAGAGGTATTGAACTGCTGGATCTTAATTTCATGTTATGACAAAGACACAAAGTTAATACCATACTGTCAATTGGGTTAAGCCCCATTTAGAATGTGAAGTACTTTGCAAAAAGCAAAACAAGATACATATAGAAGTTGATTTTAGCTGGGTGTGGTGGCGCATGCCTTTAATGCTAGCACTCAGAAGGCTGAGGCAGGAGGATTGTTGTGAGTTCAAGACCAGCCTGGGCTACAAAGTAAGTTCAAGGCCTGAATTGCTTACTAAGACCCTGTCTCAAAAAATAGGGCCAGGGATTTAGCTCAATGGCCTAAGTACCTGCCTGGTAGGTGCAAGGTTGTGAATTTGATCCCTGATACAAAAAAAAAAAAAAGTTGATTTCAAGTATGTTTAAAACTACATATTATCACATAGTTCAATACTACAACATAGTAAAAGTGGCATTTTTGTTCTCCAATAAATTCAAATAATATAGTATTTAAAGATTTAACTAAAAACAGACGGCATTTATAAATTCATAAAATCCAATGAAGAGCAGTCTTAGAGATATGAAATAATTTCTCCTATCCCCAAAGTATATAGTGCAATGGTAAGTGGATTTTCATGGCTATGGGTTAAAACAGGATTATTTCAAGGTCTTGTAATGAATACATAAGCCAGTCATGGCAATGAACTAAAGGAAAAGCTCATTTCTCTCTTAGGGGTGCATTCAGGCATATTTATCCACATGAGATGTAAAGTTACAACTTCTTTTTCTAATTAAGATTTTAATGTAGTTGGATTATATTAAATCAGACAAAAACCATCTTTCCCATTATTTTGTTCTTAGTCCACTGTTTTTGCAAACAGATTTCCACATGAGTGGCTACTTATTAATAACACATATGTAATCAAGTTTTGCTTATCAAAATATGTGACTATACCATACCAAAACCAGTTCAAACCCTTCCACTATCAATGAGGAAAAATATCAAATTGGAGACAAGCTTTCCATAGAAAAGTATAAATCTCTGAGGTTTTTATTTGTTACTGTTTCTAGGACCTCAGTGACTGCTTTGGGGTACAGTTTATTCAGGAGAACGGGCAGACCCAGACACACACACAGGAGTGGGGGAAGAAATGCCTGCAGTCCACCTGGTATCTACATTAGTCCACTTCTTTTAATACTACCTAATCACATCTAGAGTCTGTTAATTTTAATGAACCCTTAATGATTTTTCTATTGTATTACTGTTGCATGTACATTTCTTCTTCATAAGCTACCCAAAGTGCAGGTTTGAGAGTTTAGCCACGTGCTGACTCTCCGCAGAAGAATTCTCAGTAGCAATGCAGTGAAACTGTAAATGAACCCCTACTCCCAAGCAGGTTTGGTTCTAAATCCCACCACCAGTATGTGCCTTTTCCCTGGTGCAAAGCTTTCTAGATCTGCTGCAGATGCTAAATAAAAACATCTGAGTTGTTAATCAGTAGAATAGCCGGGCATGGTGGCGCACGCCTTTAATCCCAGCACTCGGGAGGCTGAGGTAGGAGGAGCGTTGTGAGTTCAAGGCTGGCTTGGGCTACAACGCGAGTGCAAGGCCGGCCTAAGCTACATAGTGCGACTCTGCCTCAAAAAACCAGGGCTGGGAGTTTGGCTCAGTGGCTTAATCGCCTGCCCCGGCAGGTGCGAGGTTGTGAGTTCAATACCCGGTACCGCCAAAAAAAAAAAAAAATAATAATAATAATAATCAGTAGAAATTAAGTCCCCACTGAAGCAATTTAATACTGGGGGTCTTACATTTATTGAGGAACATGACAGCACTTTATAACTAAAACTATTAAGAAGTCTTAATGTTAATACAATATGGTATCATTCACAAATATAATAAAATTAATTCTAGAAGACCCCTGGAATATGTTCATGGAGCATATGTTAAGTTCATTAGGTCAACAGCAGTCTTAGAGTAAACTAATAATAATAATGTTTGAAAGTACAAAAATTCAACCAAAAACTAGCACATAAACAGATAAGAAACTCATACAGGTTGAGGATCCCTTGTACACAATGGCTAGGGCCAGAAGTGTTTCAGAATTCAAATGTTTTCTGATTCTGGGATATCTGCATATACATAATGAGTTATCCTGGGGAGGAGACTAAAGTCTAAACATGATATTCATTTATATTTTATATATACCTTACACATATAGCATGACGGTAATTTCTTATAATATTTTTAAATAATTTGTTCATGATCCAAAGCTTCATGGTATAAAATTTTCTGCTTTTGATGTCATGACAGTGTTCAAAATCTTTCAGATTTGGGTACATTTGGGATTTTGCTCAACTTGCAGCATATTTCAATTTGCTAATGAATGCTTACTTCAGTTAGGAAAAGCTTCCCACAGTAATTGTAGCTTCTTCTGAACAGCAAATAAATTACTATTGGCTGAACTAGTGAGCTCCTCATCTCTTAGATCTACTATCCCTTGCTCTGCCAATAGAGGGAAAGGAACACATGAATCATGGCAGCCCTCTGGCCCAACCACATTGGAATTCTAAGGACAGATATTGACCAGTAAAAGGAGGACTAGAATGGGGCACCTTGAAAATAGAATCACCTTCTTCACCTGTGGTTTCCAGGTGAGAAATCTCCTTTTCACTTGCACACCTTGCTGTGTGAATCCAAAGGAGACAGAAGGTCTTGGGGCCATGGGATGGAACACAGTCAATGTGGATAACTGAAAGGAGCAAATGTTCTCTCCAAAAAGGCAACCATCTTGTTTCACAAAATAACCAAACAGCTTTAAGCACTAACTGAAATTGATTTAGCAAATGCAAGAACAGTTTGGAAGCCTGAACTCGTTTTGTTCCTTTGATTTAGTCTGCCTAACCTCTCTCATCATTTAATCCTAATTAGATAGAGCCAGAAAATTGAACAGGCAGAAGTAGTCATTGACATTTAATTAATGTCTGGCATACCATTTGTTGAAGAAGAAAGTCAAAGTAATGGAGGGTTGGCATAGCCATTCTGAAGTATAGACAATGATAAAACACAGAGTCTGTACTTTCAAAGGGCATTAGTGTCATCAAATAGACTCATGCTCTTTTACGTGGTGGTTCACTCTTGACCCTGCAGAAAGATTTAAATCTAGGGCAGATATCCCACCTGTTTCCCCACCTCCTACACCAAAGCTAAGAACGCAGTGATAGGCAAATGGATTTGTTAAATGCACTACAATTTCACAAAGACGGTAATTTGGAAGTAGTGGAAGCATCACCTCCTATACGCAGCTAAATCTTCTCAAAAAGTCAGTTGCAAGAATGACATTTCCCAAAAAAGGTGAAAGAAAAAAGATGATGCCCCTGAGACACATCAGTAAAATCCACAGATGACCCATAGACTCAGCTTTGATTTGCCCAATCAGACCCATACATAAAACTCCAGACTGCAGGGAATTCTCCATCTCATGCTCCATAATGACACACATCATTTAATCCAGGTACCTGAATGAGAGTTATAAGAGAGAGGACTAAGAAAGATGTTCATTATCTCCACAATTCCTGATGAATGTCAGTATGGCCATTTCCTGACTGCGACCACTAGACTCTCTGTGGATGCATCTTATATGCAAGCACAGGGGATAAGCCTGGAAGTGGTCTGCTCTCAGTGGGGAACAACGCATTCATAGGAACATTCAACAAATGTTTATGAAGTGCCACTGTATGGTGGTACTGCTCTGGGCTGTGGATAAATCAAGGAATCAAAATGAAAGATGCTTTTGTGGCAATTATAGCCTGGAAGGCAAGATCAACAAATAGCTGTATAAAATGGCATAGAAATAACAGTACTATGAAGAAATAAAGAGATGGAGATAGACAGAAATGTGCAGGGAAAGGTAGTCCTATTGCACTATCATCACGGAGGCCTTTGTAATAAACTTGTATTTAAGTATAGAGCTAAATGAAGTGAAGCAGAAAGGCATGCAGCTATCTGGGAAGAGTCCTGCAAGGAATACCCAGCATAAAGACCCAAGGCAGGAGCAAGCATGAAGTGGTCATGGAACTGCGGGAAGGGTGGTATGCATGAAGCACAGAAAGGCGGACAGAATGAAAAGAAATGAAGCCAGAGAGGTGGGCTGACCCTGCAGAAAGCTGCCAAACATGGTAAGGATAGTAGATTCTATTCCCAGTGCAGGCACTGGAGTCTTAAAATCTGTGTTTTCAGACTGTAGGAGGACAGGTGGGAGCCGGAAAGCTATCAGGAAGCCAGTGCAGTTACCCAGGTGAGTAATGATGGTGACCTTGATGAGAGTGGCAGCCACACAGGTAAAGAAGTAGGAAGGTTCTGGATGTATTTGAAAGTAGAATTTGCAAGATTTCTTAGAGGACTGGATATGGAGTAAGAAAGATAGTGAAGAGTCAAATATAACTGATTATAGGATGACTTGAACAAATGCATGAATGTAAATGTTATTTACTGAGATGAGAAACACCAAGTGAGGGATGAGTTTGAGAGAGGGGAAAGCTACCAGTTGAGTTTTAGAACATAAATATTGCCTGATCAAGTTGACACTAGTGGTGGTGGTAAGAATATTGTAAAGGCAAGGTAAAAAGTTCATCTCAGTTTGCAAAAATTAAAAAGAAATTCTCACAGAACCAGGTAAGAAGTTTCTGGAGCTCTGTATAGGATCTAGTCTCTTGCAAGAAATGGACCAAAGTTATTCTGAGTTACATGAGCAGGGAAGTGGAGAACAATAATAATAATAAATGCCCAAGCCTTGTATAGAAATCTAATCTTTGGCAAGATTTGGACCAAAGTTATCTTAAGTTCCATGAACAAAAGAATGTAAAAAATGAATGATGACAGAGTTGTCCCACATTTACCCTGGATGCCCTCCATGAGCAGGTGACAAATCTTAAGGGTTTTGCTGTTTTGAGGAGGCAGGGATGGCAATGTGTAAAGACAGGGAGCCCATAGTGACTGTGGTGGATCACAAGTCAGTGGTGCAGAGCCTCACAGGACAGACACTTAGGTGCTCACAGCTCTAGGCTGTGCTCCAGCATGGAACACATACCCTGGGCATGAGCAAGGGGATCTACTAGGTATTTTTGAATATTTGCCTTGTATTAAATTTGCAGTTAGTCTTTATCAAACTGCTACACGTACACAGTTAAAAGGGTCAAACAGTTCTAGGGTGTGTTGTAAAACAAACACAAAACAAAACAGCAGTAATTTGAATCTTCCTTCTGCCACATTTCCCATTTTCAGGCAACTTCTTTTGACTATCTTAGTTGTTTCTCTCTTCACTGGCCTCCGTATTGCTATCTAACATACTTATATTTCTACTTGCATTTCACCATTAAGCATTATCGACTGACTATCCACTTGAGAGGATGAAGTCTGAGAGAAAGCTTCTTATTCTCTCTCCCCGCTATTCACCTGAATGTACATATATATATGCGCATGCACACACACTGTCCCCTGTCTTCCCCATAGGGCCAGCAATGCTACCAAATGGTTAGTTAAACATTTAGCATTTGCATGGCTATGAACATGTAGGCACTTTTCATAGCTAAGTTCCAGAGATGGCTATAGTTCTGTCTACCTTTTTCTGACAAAATTTTGTGCTTTTAAACTTTTTATTCATTATCTTAATTTTTGTCATTCTTGTTTCCTAGGTATATCCTATGTGAAGACAATACAACTAAGCTGAATCTGAACCTCTAATGTGAACTTTACCTTTGCATTTGCCTGTCTCTGCCCCATTCACTCACATCTCAGGGAGGTGTTAGTGAAGACAGAGGTAGCATCCCCATAGCAACATTCACAAACAAGTTTATAGGCATCCCAGGAGAAGAGTTTTATCATCAGCAAGGCTGGGAAACACCTAACATAGCACCTGGCAAAAGCAGGTGCTTGGTCTTGCTGGACTCAACATTTTTTTTTGAACTATTGAAGTGATGAGCCCAAAATCTCCCTTTTTTTTACCCTTGGTTCTGTTAGACAAAATGACACTTTTGTTTCTCCCTGAACACTGCACAAGCCCTTTCTGTGGTGTTTGCACATGACACAAAGTTCCTCAGAGGCTGCTATTTGGGGACCTTTCTCAGCACCAGTCCTCTCCTACTGTCAAAATGAGAAAAACCAGTTCCTTCTCATATCACTACGTGTCTCAGAAACAGACCAGCAAGGGAAACATCAAGAGCACACTGAGCAGAGAACATGGGAAAATAACTTCAATTCTAGAGCTATGTTTTTCTCAGCAATAAAGAACATGAAATAATGTAGCTGACCTCTGCCCCGGCCAGTGTGAAGAAGCAAATGCAGTCTGTCCTGTGCCAATCACAGCTTTCCTGCAATGCCCGAGTTGCCTTGCTGGACTTTTTCCACCTCGGGTCCAGCTGCCAGGCCACACTGAACTGGAAGAAAGTCTGCACAGGGCAAGGAGAGCCTGGGAATGGCTGCAAAGCATGTGAATTGGAAAGATGCTGGCATAGAAACAGTCATTCTGATGCCAAAACACTTCACCTATAAGCCTCCTTGGAGATTCGTGGGTAAAGAAGAAAAAAAGACACAGGTACAAAAATCCACACTGTGTATGACTAATACATCGTTTTATTCAAACCAGTCTGAGACCTGGATGAACAAAAGAGCAGAAGGCAGCATGGTGAGGCACAAAGGCCTATAGGCCCCCACTCAAGGGACCAGACACAATGTGCTCCTGCTCATGATGCTCTGCCACCACAAGCTGCTGTGTCTGTTGCTTCTTCCTTCTTTCTTCCTGCTCCTGTCCCTTCTTCCTGTGTTCCTTCTTCTGTCCTATCCAAACCTGCAGTCAGCTTTCCTGCAGGGCTTGGAAGCACTGCCCAGACAGCCTTTTGGAGGAAAGGATGGATGAGGGATGAGACCACAGGACCCAGGAGCACTGGAGGAAATGACAGAGGCAATACTTGAAAAGCAGCCTGCAGAGTTAGAGGTTTTGTCTTTTCTCTTCCACCAGTTTCTCATTTGCAAGTGGAAAGCCTGCTGTCCTCCCCAGTCCGAAGCCCAGGTGCAACTGGTTAATGCAGGAGGAGGAGGCAGATGGAAAGGCAGCACTTCATCCTTGGAGGTCTCTAAAGGAGCAGGCTGATTATCTGCCTTCTAGGAAGTTTGATTACAACAGAGAGTTCTAGGTCTCCAATTTGCCAACACATATGCATGTGCATGCACACACACACACACACAAGCACACACACACATGTACATACACACACTGATATACACATAGCAGTACACAAATATCCTCAGAGCATAAACCTTTGTCATGCATGTTTAGCATCTTTATAGTACAAATGTGGAAGAGGCTTGGAAAGGTGAGATGCATACTGAGCCAGCCAAGACTGTGGGCCATGGTCCTTTCTTCTGACCCTGCTCTTCCTTTCTGGTTTACTCAGCACAGCAAAACAAGGTAGGGAGTCTGATGTTGGGCAGACTCTATTTGAATCCTTTCTCTACTACTTACTGGCTAAGCATCCTTGGGAAAATTGTTTAAGCATCTTGAGCCTCAGTTTCCCTCATTTGTATACTGAGGAGAATCCACTTTATTCTTGGATTCCATAAGACCCCATATGTGTAGCACCTGGCCCAGTGCCTTGCACACAGCAGCTGCTTCCTTAAGTGGCAGATGTTAGTAATTCTCACCTTAATATTCAGAGCTGTGGCAAATTTAAATGGCTCTTCTAATGCTGGAAAAATCCCTGGGTGAACCCAGAGAAGGGAGTCAGGGTACACTGCAGGGAGTTAAGGTCACCGTCACATGGGAACGATTCTGATGCCCATAGCAGCAGTGCAGACCCTTCCTCCAGGCTACAGGTGGATCTGCCAGCTTTTACTATTCTGCAGAGGTATGTGGTGACAATATCCCTGATCAATACTAAAACATCAATGATTTATACACAGTCACTATGTGCCCACAGGGATCATGGTAAGTTAATTAGTTGTATTTTTAAACCTTTTGATCTGAGCTCACTCCATGAAAAAGTCAGATTGATGCTACTTGCAAGCCTCAGTTTCTGCTCTAGTTTCCACCTCCTGACTGTCATGAGAATTATGAAAAGTAAGGTGTTCTCCACACAGTGCCAGGCATTTGGTAATGACTCAGTGAAATCTTGTGCTTATGGTGGCTCTCATTTTGAGGCAGCTGTTGCAATGACTGTGGCCACAATTAAGCTCTCTCTTCAAAGAGTAAACAGAGCAGTCTTCATACAAAAGACGATAGCCATTCTGGCTTACCTGATCATGCACTTTCTGCACAAAGGTGATGGGGAAGTTGTCTATTCACTGGACAAGCATTCTGAGTCCCCCAATGTCCACCCTGCCTGTGTGACAGGTCACACATATGACCAGGACCCAGTCCTTGTCTTCATGGAGCTGTGTTCTAAAAGCTAGAGGGTAGTCATTTCTCCTCCACGTGTGTCTAAATCAGACACAAGTCCTTTCTCAGCACCAAGGTCTCCTGAATCTTATTTTGTAATGTGTCCATCAGTCCCTCAGTCCTGATTAAGTTGAATGACTTCTATTTGTGATCCTACTCCAAAGTTACAGCTAAGATCAGGATAAATGACACTCACTCTTTCACTCAGACTTGAGGAGCATGAACTTTGGGCTGCTTTAGGGAGACAGTGATCCATGAGAATTGTGGTCTCTGTCCCAATGGCAGCATCTCCCAATTTGGCCAGGATGCTTACTTGGAAGCAGAATTCCTCAGCTCCATTCCCACTCTGGTTCTACAGGTTGTGCCTCTGCCCTGCCACTAGAGATCTAGGAAGCTACAGCTCTCACAGTAAGACTCAGAGTAGATGCTACTACTCTTATACCTAGTTGTGAGGCATTCAGAATGCACTTCCTCACTCTGAGCCTCAGCTTCCTGTCTGCAAAAAGAGATGCACAGAAACCCTGTAGGGATGTTTCAGGATTACACGAGATTAAGCATGAGGATGAGGGGCTCAGGAGAAGGCCACATCCCCACCTCACCTTCTCACAATGCTGGGATCATGGCCAGCCCAGCTGAAGCCCCTCCTCAGTTTATTGCTCCAAGACAGCATTCTAGGTCCCTCCTCAGTGCCAGAGGGCTGCCAGCATGCCAATACCCTCAGGCCTCATCGCCTAGAATGAATTATGGTGCAAAACATTAGGCCCTTAGCAGGAAAACAGCCATTGATTTCATATATAATTTGCAAAGGGAAGAATATTAATGTACTTTGTTTTCCTAAGGCTATTATCCCCATAAAAGCTCATTTCTACCTCTTAACAGGGATTTGCTTGGACTGATGAATTCGTTCAAAACCTTACTGCCCAATTTCAATTTACTGAGTTGGACATTCACTGTGAAACATTCAGTAAGAGAATGAATTGGCCAATGCAACTCCCTGAAGAACGCTGCCATCCTTCTTCAAATACCCTGTCTTCCCCCAGGGCTGGAGAGAAGTCACGCATTGACCTCCAGGGGACCAGAGTATGTGATGCAAAGAGATGCTGGAGTATGATTCCCAGAACTAGACAACCAACAGCATACCATGGACCATACCCCAGTGTGAGCAGGAGCGCAGATGGGTTGTTATGACTGATAGTGGGGACATGCTTTGGTTGAGGCCAAGGGACATATGCTTTTAATCTTCACTCCATGATTCTACTTCCCATCTAGTTCTCAAAGGATGTTATCTTGAGGGTTCAAAGCATGTAGCTTTGCCCTGACATTTCAATGTCTCCCCAGAATGTTGATATCAAAATAACTCTCTCTCCTACATACAAGCATCTTGGGCTTGAGTGAAACTGAAACACTGGCAACTTGGAGCTGGTATAGATAATTCAGCAGCTGCCATACCAAGACTTCACAAATTCTAAGCTAAACTATTCCTCTTCACATAACTACAAGCCTCATCCAACCCCTCCCTGAACCCAGTCAGAGTGGGCAATGTCATCTTCCTCAAAGGGTCATTTTTTTCTCACCAGACAAGGCCTAGAATTTACATACCTAGCCTCTTTCTCAGGAGTTGCTTGTTCCTGAGGACGAGTCCTTTGACTCTACCATCACTCACCCCCCCCCAACAGCTCGCCTTTAGGCTGGATAGGTCCAACTCCTAAAGGCATACACTGAGACAAGCCCCTCTGCGCATGCCCCAGTTTCTAGGTTCTGATCAGTAACCAAAGCTGGTCACTGATGAACAAGGCTGTGGCTGCAACTTGATGGCTGGGAAGACCAGATATCCTGCTTTGCCTCTGGGACACATGATTCCCTTGAAATTCAGCTCTTCACAGAGATGTGGCACTTCAGCAGTGAAGGAAACCTAGCCTGAGTGAAGGGGGTGCCCGGCTTTCGGCAGATCACCACTGCCAGAGCCCACCTGAGGTGCAACTCTCAGGATCAAGGGCCCTTGACTTCAAGGCTTCACTCTAAGCATCCTTCAGGAAAGCATTCAAAGCCCTGAATAAGAATCAGTTTTCTTTCCAACAGCCTGATCAAGAATCCAATTATCCAACATCTCTCTCATATATAAATCTGTGCAGGAATCTTTTCTATTTGTCAAGGAAGACTAAAGGAATAATTAATTTCTAACAATACAGATGTACAGACAAAAGTCTCAGCAAAAATCACTGGAGGGCAAGTTAAAATTTTCATTCATTCCTTTCTTCATCTAGGCATTCATTCAATAAATACTGAGAACTACAGGCCAGGCAGACATGACCCCCACAAACCTCAGCATGCAGCCCCTTCACTCTGGGAACTGCCATGGCATTGCAGATGTCACTGGTGATAGTTCACTGGGTGCTGGACCTTCTGCAAAGGGTTTTCATAGACGACCGCATATAATCTGTGCATGCCTTTGAATAACCTGGGCTACTCTCATCTGACTGGTAAGGAAAGCAAACCTGAGAAACTGGATGATGCTCCTCAGACCCACTCTTTCCTCTGTGCTAGACTTTGCACTTACAGGGGATTCAAATCCTCAGAGAGGTGCTCATAATAACATCATTATTCCTACAAGCAAGCCTCTGCTGCAGCCTGGGGGAAGGGACTAAAGTGTTTCTAGAAGTCATGCAAAAAGAATAAATGAGGATCCACCAAATCGTGCAAGCTCATTCCCCAGGGCCCACTGAACCTTCTCTTCTAAGAAACCTTTGCAGGTTCAGAGTATCCCTAGTCATCATCAGTACCTGTGATCAGACTCCAAGACTACCAGAGACTGCAGCTTACAGTGGGTCTGGATGGCTAATGTCATAAGCAGGCCTGAGGCACAGTTAGACCAGAACCTATCTCTTTTTCTCCTGCTTTTACTCCATTCCCTTCTACTCAAGAGGTTCACGCCTGTCCAGCCTTCTGTAAGTGTGCCTTGGCTTGGTCTGCACACTGTACAGATTCCAGTGCACTTGTCTGCTTGTCTAGGAAGTGCTGCATTCTTGAGTGATCCTGGGCTCACCCACACCTTACCCCTACCCTGTTTAACAACTCCTCTTACCTGGGAAGGCTGGAGCAGGCCACACCTCCTTCAGGAAACCTGCTCTCTATCCTCCACTTCAGCTCAAGGACAGCAACCGTGGCCCACTCCTCCGTGTATCTCCAGCCCTGAGCCCAGTGTCTAGCAAGGAGGAGTGCTCAATAAATGATTGTTGAATAAATTTTGTTGAATACACCAGAAATGATACAACAGCCTCAGGCTCAAATAGATATTTCATTATCTGGTGAGGAATTAAAAGATGCCAACTCATCTTTAAAATAATTGACTGCTCTTTTATGAGGCTTCTCATTTCATTTCTCTCCAGTCCTGCATTGCACTGAAGCTCTTCAATATCCCTCATAATCAGAGGTACAATTTATTCTATAAGCATTTCATTTAACAGTACTAAGACCCCAGTTCTTTAGTGGTCATTTTTTTTTTCTGCTGTCAGGAAGGATGGCTAGCAGCTATTCAGTCCTGAGAAAAGCAAATGAATGCAAGGAAGAAAGCCTGATAATTCTAAACCATAATCTTCCCTTTGATTGATTTCTTCAAAGTAAAAATTCACCATTAAAAGTGGTACTGCCTACCCAAGTTTTTATAAAGATGATAAGGCTTCCATGACATTTCACAGTGCACTGACAGGACAAAGGACATGTATACAATGGTACTAGTTATCACTGCTGTAGATTTTCTGGAAGCTGAATCTTACCATCGCACTTAAGAGCTATTTCTAAAGTGTGCATCCTCTCCTGGTCACTGGCCCATCAAGATTTGAGACTTGAGAGAGGCCCCAGTTACCACTGGAAACAACAGCAATCGCACATAGTCAGTGCCTTCCAAGTGGGCCATCAGGGGACAGCCTTAGGTGGGAGCCTGCATGAGCCTCTAGGGGCTGAGGACCCATGAGTCCAAAGGTAGCTCTGCCCAGGACGAGCAGGAGTTGACAGAGCCAGGACTGATGGGTGTGGTGCTGGGAGAGCCTAGGAGTCAAAAGAGGAGGTAATGATTTATGTGATTGGCAACAGGAAGCCGCCACAGACACCAACTGGCAAAGACATGATCGCAGATGTTCTCTAGAAGAGACGTCTAGATGTGGCCGATAGGAGGTGCTCCAGGTCTATTGCGGAAATAAAATGATAAAGCGGATGATTTAGGATGGGAGATCAGATAAGAGAAAGATACAACTTTCCCAGGAATCAAGAACTGACCCAGGGTAGGGCAATGAGATTGGAAACAGTAAGAACTATTGGGAAGGCAGAAAGGACTTTACTTAGCAGCGACTGAAGAGGTGGGAAGCTTTCACTGACAGTTATTGGTTAGGTGGTAATGGATAAGTCACTTAAACCTCTATGCCTTAGTATCCAGCTGAGATGATGGGGAATACTAAGAATTTCCCTGACCACCTAATAGGCTGGCTCTGAATCTCAAATGAGATAATGGATGTGAACACAGAGAAATAAGGAAACATTATATAGAAAGTTCTACAGTTTTACCGTTACTAATACTCTGCATGTTCTTTTAACTTTACCAAGCTCTTAACTTGAAGTCTATGCTGCCATATGAGAAAAAGGTGTTAATAATGATGCCTTTTATAGCTTAAAGTTATGAACAAATAAAAAAGTTTATGTCTTTTGTGGTTGCTGGAGAACAGACTTACCAACATGAATTTAAATTAAAATGTCAATAATTTTTATTGGAGTTTCTCAAAATATATTTAATTTCCTTTTATATCCCCCCTTACTTTATGAAGCAATATATTCTACATGCAATATATTCTGCATAATAAGTTTCTGGACTCCTTAAAGATCCAAACTAACCAGAACACAGTCATTGTGCTGCTGTAACAGAATTTACAAAGAATAGAAGTTATGCCTCAGCCTCAGAAGTGGAGAAGTGCCAGGTGAAGGTCCTACCATCTTAAGTCTTGTGGGAGCCTTTTTATGGCTTTCTCACATGTCAAGTGGAAGAAAGGGGGTAGAAAGGTGAAATACTGTATCCTTACACAGCAGAAGAGCAAAAGAGAGTGAATCCACTCCTGTGATCTCTTTTTACAGCAGCGTTAATCCATTATGACCCAAACCACCTCCCATAAAGTCCCACCTCCCAACACTGTTGCACTGAAAATAGTTTCCAACACGTGAAATTTGAGAGAAACATTCAGACTAGCACAGTCATGCAAAAGTTACATTTTGATTTCCTAAGAAAAAAGAAATTATTTATTGAGGCTGTTGAAACATTGGGGTCATGAGATTCACATGTTTATACTGAGATTACTCCATCAGTTATATTTATTAGAACTTGGGGAATATATGAAAAGTTGCAGAAGACAACAGATTTGAAGACACATTGTCAATTAGGCCCAAAATTATATTAACTAGTATTATTCTACACATTTAAGGAAATGTGGTCCTTAGAATTATGGAGCCCCAGTCAATTCTGGCCTCTGGTTTACTTTGTGGCCTCTAATGTGAGTTCTAAGTTTTCCAAAGTCCCAGTGTGTTCAAAAGACACATACACCATCCAGCTAGAGTCTCACTAGGGTTCCTTAACCAACTTTAAAGCAAATGACAAATTCGTAAGTATTTTGATTGTATCAAATATTTAAGTATATTTACTGCTATATACATCATATGCATTATGTACCCATGTTTATTGGAAAACATGTTTGTTATACGTATCCTTATTTTCTCTTTAGGTCAGCTAGAATCACTGCCCATTTTTCAGGAGAGGAATTTATATAACTTGCCAAGGACCACCCAGCATTGATCCTGTTACAAAATATTTCAGCATCCATAACATCCTGCACTCACTCTTCCTTTTTCAGAGAACCTATGTATGCAACCCAAGAGGGATGAATCATCTCATGTAGTTCCCTTCACTATAACAGAGCTGGCAGGATTGCTTGGTGTATTGCCTTGCTAACAAATAGATAGTTTCTGCCTGCAGACTGTCATGTATAAAAAGTTAGTGTAGCTATGTAAAAACATGGTGCTCTTTCATTATTTTTAAGTAGGTATTTGCCATGACTTTGAAACATTCAGCACACAATTGGAATATTTCACTCCTGGGAAACTGGGTGTTCTCATTTTCACCAAAAGAATAAATTGGCAACCACTTATAATAATAAAACAGCTTTTCTAGAGCAGAAGGGGAAATAGAAAAGCAATATGACCTTGGAAACAAAAACATACAGAAAAAACAGGTTTCCAGAGCATGGGGGATTTTCCTGTAGTTGCCTTGTATCCTACACGCCAAATTTCCTTGGCTTGCTCCTGATGGACAAGCATGGCAGGGAGCCATGGCTGTGCCTTGATCATCCTTCTTCAAAAACCAGGATGCTATTGGGTTAAGCTGGACAATGACAGTGCCCATTGCTTGGCAACTTCTTACTGCCCTCACTCATGAAAGGATGAAAGGTGGAAGCATAGCCAATTGGATTAACCATACCCTGATGGGTGTAAGTTCTATAAGACAGGGCCACCTTGTAGACTGCTGTTTGGACACACTGGAAAGAAAGCAGAGGATGGTAGGAGGCCTCTCTCTCACTCATAAATGACTTTACTGCTCTGATCTCAAAATCTGTTTCACTCATACATCATCCATGTGGCTTCCATGTCAGTCTCCGATTTCTGCTATGATCACAGGCAGGTGTTCCAGAATTGGCCCAGCAGCCAGCCTCATGAGACCCTGTGCCAGAGATGACAGTAATTTGTCAAAATTTCTCCAATGAACTACAAGTTTCCTCTCTGCAGTATGCTTATACATGTCTATGCCCCCAGTTATTTCCCTTTTCTAAAGTACACTCTGGTTTCCCAATGGGAACAGCCTCAAACCTGATAGCACAGTGGGGTACTGACCCTGCCTCACTCTTATGACACTGGTCCTCAATCCCTCAACTTCTGATTTTGGTCCTGACTGATTTTTAGAGTCTCCAAAATGATTCAATCACAGGCCTAACTCTGGTCATTGCCCCTTCACTCATACAGTTCATTGACAAACACTTCTGCTTCCTAGGATTGCAATGTTTGACTTCAACTATCTCACACTAGCAGAAGAAACAAACAAATAAGGAACCATGATGCTACAGAGTGCTATGTGCTCCCAGGGAAACCACAGTGCTATGAAAATTCAGAGAAGTAGTCAAGAGGCTCCAAACCCAACTAGCAGTACCCACGGTGGGCATTCTGAAAGGAATGAGGCCTAAATCAGATCTGCAAATGGACAAAGATTACAATTTGGGTGGGAGTCCAGGAGAAAACAAAAGGCTATCCCAGGCAGAGGAAATGACATCAATAAAAGCAAAGATAACAAAACTCAAGGCACATATATAAGAGGTCCAAATAGCCACAGGACCACAGCACAAGAGTAAGATCATTAAGGACCACAGAAGGATATTAAGGAGCTTTGGATATCTCCTCAATGTGACTGAATAACTGGAGAAATTTAAACAAAAGATCTGGGTTTGAGGATGATTTCTTTGCCTACAGAGTGGATGGCAGATAATGCACAGAGAGAGAGAGAGAGAGAGAGAGAGAGAGAGAGAGAGAGAAAGCAAACCTGACAGCAGCTGCTGCAGTTACCCGAGCTGAGGTGCTGAGACAGGAACTCAGTGCCATCCCCACCCACAGCCAAAACCTACTTGGATGACAGCAGTAGCCCCAAGGAGATCTTCCTCCATCATTTAGTCAGACTCAGGGCACCCCATCTATTATATCCTGGCAAGTTAGGTAGAAGACAGCAGGCAACAAAATATAGGCCCAAGATAGTCAGGATGATTAGGCCTTGGTCAGATAAGCAAGAGCCTGAAGTCAAGGGTTAACAAGAACCAGATGGACAATTAAGTCCAGGAATGCAACAAAAAAAAGGTAAGAAGCAAGGTGATAAATGACTACTATGACAATTTCTGTTCCTATCTATGTGGAACACATTTTTTTCTTATCAATTTGTTTACTTAATGGGCACTTTAGATAGGATAGAGGCTGAGAGACACCTGTAGACATACATTTGCTATGTGCTTCAACTCTTCATAGGCCCATTTCTAGTTTAAGTAAGCTTGTTTTAATTGTACAGATTGTCTTCAGTTTGACCTGAAGTGGTCCGAGCCCTGGTCATTTTGGTATAAAAACTCCTAGACAAAGAATCCCAGGGCCACCCAATTTTAGGTGGCTTCCAGATCATTGTGAGCTATTCCTCTCTTCTTAATAAACAACCCTCTTTTCTATCTCCTATGTCTTCAATTTCATTTTTCAGCTTCATAAGACAGTGACTCACATTATGCCGTTATACATCCACTAGCTAGTTTCTTCTCCTGAACATTTCCCTAACTCTTCCAGAGCCTGCCTTGTTTCAAAGGCCAGTGCTGAAGCGCCAACAGACTTCAAAGAAAACAGAGGAACACTACTAAATGGACCAGTCTCTAGACCACTATCCAAAAGACTGATACAGAAAGTTGATTTTTAAGGAAAGAAGCAGGAGAGAAAGGTATGGGTTTGATGGATGGCAAAGGAGAGGACATGCTTCACAATACAACTGGGGCACATGGGAGTTTCAGGAGGATGTCAGGCTTTTAGAAAAAGCAAGAGGCTGTGTGAGGGTTCTGGGCCCCTGAACAAGGAAGGACCGGTCCCAGAATGAAAAGAATCCGAAGTCAGGTGCCATACCTGGTTCTCAAGAGGAATAAGGCAGCCCTGAGGTTGACACCCTGAGGGGGGAATGTGTGCGCACCCTAACCTCAAAGAAAATAAAAAGTTGTTTTCTGATACCATATAGTAGAGAAAGCTACCCTGCGTCATAAACTGGATAGCCCATTGCTATTACGCACTGCTCCCCCAAGGGGAGGCCCCAAAACCTCGCCCCCGAAGTCCCAGGTATAAAGGGTGTCTTCCCAGTACTGCACCTGGAAAAGCATGCAAATAGAAACAGACCCACCTGGCTTCTGCCTCCAGAGCTGCTCAGAACTCAAGGCTTGTTCATAAGTACAACCCCCTTCCAACCCCTCTACCTGCCTTCTGGACCACTGCAAAGGTGGTAGGACAGACTGCCTGATACGCCAAGGCATAAAAGTTGATTCAGACAGCTCTCTTGTCAAAAGATCAATCAGTGCCAATCCTCCACCCTCAGAACTGCTGCCTGCAAACAGTGTTGGGCAAATGATAGAGCCTTTGATTAATCTCTTTGAGCAGCCTTTGAACAGAACTGAGGAAAAGCATTTTCTTCACCAAATGACACCATGTAAACTTTCTGGGGACTAGGGGAGGATTGCATGAAAATCAAAAGCACATTAAATGAAATCACTGAGGGAAAAAAGCCTCTCAAAGTATAAAATATAAACCACAGCAGTGTTGTCTGAAGTCTGCCATCAAGATGAATGGGGGTGCCTGGGAGAAATATCAGACGGTATTTGTCAATTCGCTGTTCTGAAGGACAAAGCAGGTCATTCCCCAAATGAAAGAAAGTGAGACAACTGCTATGGGCCACAGACATGGGGCTGGGTGGTAAAATTAAAACCCCTGGAAATAGCATTGTATACCACTGACAACATGCCTTTCTCTTTCATTTAAACAATAATAAGAACAAGGAAAGAAAAATATTTGCAGAGAAAGGTTTGGGGTTGCACAGCCGCTGATTTCCTGGGAGAAGCTCAGTTCCTCGGGTACAAGCTTATCTCACTCCCTCCAACAGTCAGTCCAGTTCCAGAAACGTCCAACCCTCAGCCCTCCCCTGAGCTCTTCCTGGGCTGGTGGCTCCATACTGGGTGCCAGGGCATTGCTTCATCTAAGGCTTTCCCAGTTCCTTCCTTTCAACTCATACTTTGAGGTCCATCTCAAGTGTGGCTTCCACCTTGCAGCTTTCTCTGATTTTGCTGATTGGATTAGAGCACCAACAAGTACTGGTACTGTGTCCCACACCCATCTTATTTCATTCTACGCTCTCCTAAATGAAATAAGCCTTTCATATATTGCAACTGACACCAGCACAGACATCCAATATGGCCAAGGCTGGACCACATTATAATTATTCACAAAGTTCTCTGGCTACTGGACCAGGAGGTCCTTCAGGGCACTTCCTGTATGGCTCTCTCCCTAAGACAGGAGACATGGTCAGCACCCATAAATACTGAGATGAGCTGCCACCACTGAGTCTGTGGCCTGAGACACTGCACAGTGCTCTATGCAGCAAAGTTGCTAGAACATAAATACTCATTAAATTTGGGGAACAACCTATAAACAGAGCTGTTGAGTATCTGGGAAGGGGAACAGTCAATATAAAGAAAAATGCTGAAACAGAAAGGATGTTGTGAGCCAAGAAAATTGGGGAATCCCTGACCTAAGGGAGGATAGGAGAAGCAGCTCCCACACCAGCCCTGGAGATGTCCTCCAAGCCCACCTTCAATGCCACTGTGCCCACCTACCCAGTTCACCCTAATGTTCACTGAGTTCTTACTGTGTGCCATGGGCTGTGCTCAGCCCTGGGAAGGGTCCTGCTCTACCATGCAGCTGAGTGGCCAGGTAGGATGCTGCCAGGAAGGAGCTCTTTGACAGAATCACACAAACCACAGCATCACTGCCCTTCCCACAGGTCCTCCAGACAGGACCACAGTTCTCAACAGAAAACTGGCAGTCCAAAATTCTCAAAACCAAAGCCATTTTTACACTTTTGGGATCAATGTGATGATAATCCAAAAAAAAGAAAGAAAGAAAGAAAGAAAGAAAGAAAGAAAGAAAGAAAGAAAGAAAGAAAGAAAGAAAAGGGAAGGGAAGGGAAGGGAAGGGAAGGGAAGGGAAGGGAAGGGAAGGGAAGGAAAGGAAAGGAAAGGAAAGGAAAGGAAAGGAAAGGAAAGGAAAAGGAAAAGGAAAAGGAAAAGGAAAAGGAAAAGGAAAAGGAAAAGGAAAAGGAAAAGGAAAGGAAAGAAGCCCAAAGAAGAGTGAGATCAGACTAGTATGAACACAGTAGCAATTTCTGCCTGTCTTCCTCACTCCTAAATGCCCCAAGGCCCTGAGGCACAGAGTGCCCCAGGCAAGCCATGTGTGAAATGTGTCCACTTTTTCCCATTCATTACCACCTTTCTCATTCTTCACATTACAAAGGTAGTTGGGATAGAGGAGGAAAAACTGTGATGGGCCGAGTGAGACTAGATCACTTCCAGCATAAGGGGCTATAAAGAGAAAGAAGAGCACACCGACCTGAGCCTGCTCATCTGAAGAATAGAGGGAGAGGTATGGAGGCATCTGTGGTAGACCCAAAGCTACAGACTGTGTGAGAAGCACAGATTGAGGAAATCCTTTGCACAGAAAGCCCCTCTTGGCTACTCCCTGCTGAATATTTAAGTGTGCAGCCAATGTCCCTATCATCCTCCTCCCCATTTTCATCTCTGATGAGAAAACCAGTGCAATATTCAATAAGTCAATTAGAAATTATTTAGAATGTAATAATAAAGCTTTATCCTAGGATGTGATCACTAGTAACTGAAGATGCTAGTTGGTCAAACATACAGCTACCATATGACTCACCCATTGCGTTCCTAGGTATTTATCCAAGGGAAATAGAAGCATATGTTTACTAAAGACTTGTATATGAGTATACATAGCAGTTTTATTTGCAATAGCCAAAAAAATTCTGAAGACAACCCAAGTGTCCAGATAAACTGGACAGATAAACTATGGTGCATTCATACAACTGAGTACTATTTATCAGTGAAAAGGAATGAACTATGGATACATACAAACACAGATGAATCTCAAAATAATTAGACTGAGTAAGTGAAGTCAGACAAAAGGAAGAATATATACAATTCCACTGATATAAAACTTTAGGAAATGCAAACAAATCCATGGTGAGATAAAACAAAGCAGTAGTTGCCTGTAAGGTGGGGAGAAATGTATGGAGGGGCAGCAACTAGGGCCTATGAAACAATGAGGAAATTTTGGAGGAGTGACAGATTTGGTCACTATCTCGGTTGTGATTGTGACTTCGGAGGTGTACACCCATTTCAAAAATGATCAAATTGTACACTTGAAATATGCGCAATTTATTGTATTTTAATTATACTTGTTAGGGAAAATAGTACGGAATGACCTAAAAAGATATAAGTATGAATTTATACTGATGGATACCTCTTAGAAAGCAGTTTGACAATATGTATCAGGAAACTTAAAATGTTCTATGCTTTGATACTTTCAAAGCTGTATCCTAAGGACATAAAATAAGACACAAAACTTTCACCACAGGATTATTTATAATGAAAAAATGAAAACCACTAATATATCTGGCAAAAATGATGGCTCAAATAAATCATGACACACTCACATATTGAAATATTATGTAGCCATTAAAGGCAATGCTTATGAGGACTTTTTAATAACTGTGAAAAATATTTATGTGATAATGTTATATGAAAAATGTTAAGATATAAATTGCATGTATGGTATGAATTAAATTATGGAAAAATATGCACAAAAAATCTGAAATACCTTTAAGATTATCTCTGAGTGATAGAGGCTATGGGTAATTTTTAATGTTTTAATGCAAATTTTACAATGTTATTATTTTTAACATATTTCCTTGATTTTCTACAGTAATAATGTATTTTTCAAATTATAAAATAAATAAACGATATTCAAAGAAATTCTCTCATCTTTCTTGTTTTGTAAAAAAAGTAAGGCTTTAAAAAATAAGAAGCAGTTGCATTTTCTTAATCTTTGCATCTATGAAAATGTAGAAATGTCCTGTCTGTCACTCCACAGCTTGAACCCACATTCCTTTTTTCTACTTTTAAACCACCTGAGAACCAACTGATTGACAGCACACATTGTACCTAATTTTGTTGGATACTTTGTTGAAACCCTGTTTCTATCCACATTTCAATTGTCAACCCTTCTAAAAGCAAAAATAGGATATTTTTCTTTGTAATATTTCTTCCCCACCACTGTCATTTCATTGTGCTACACTATCCAGGGAAAAAACTAAGGAAACAGGAATAGACACACATGCATACATGCACACACATGCACACACACTCACACTGATGACATAAATGAAAAATAACATTATGTCACGTTCTGACAACATGTCTGTTTTCTTTTCAACCAAAGTCTTAACAAGACAATAATCCAGGGTGGTGAGTGAATGATTGGGTTGATGGCATTTTGGTTCCATTTTATGAAGGGGAAAATGAGATCAAAGCCCTAATGCACTGAGACTAATTTCAGGAGTCTTTCTCTGATTTTTCCTGTGTGAACAACAAACAGACAAAAGCACTGGGTTCCATAGTCACTCATCTTCCACTGTGCCTACGAGTTCCATCAAGACCTCCTCATATCTGTTTCTCCAGGGCTCAAAGCAAGCATCTGGTAAATTTTCATCAAGTAATTTCCAGCATAAAAAAAGATTACTAAATTGGCAAAGAAATAGCTATGCATTTTATTCTGCTTTCTCCAATGTAACATATATCCAAGAGAATCTTCACTTTAAGACCTACTTAATTTCTCAAAGATATGATCCTCTAAACTACTGTTCATTTCATGAGTCTTTGCAGAAGCACTAAATGACTGACACGCTAAGGAGATCTACCTCTATTATTGCAAGTCCTCCAGCCCTCTTTCCAGCCCACAGATGAAAAGGTGAATCACATCCTGGATTCGTTCATGGTCATGATCACAGAATCACCAAGCAAAATCTGAATGCTTCAAAGAGCAAAGTGATGGAATCACAGAAGGAAAGGCTCACAGAAGCAAATGCTAAGGGAGTGAGTAGGTGAGGATGGACTACAGGGAGTGAGAGGCCAGTGTTACCCCTGAAAGAAGAGAGATAAGGGTGACGAGCAGGCATGACCCATGCCCTCCAGAATCAACACCAAGGACATTCAATCTGTAGCACTCTTGAGAGCCATAGGAAACTTCCCAAGCTTCAGGGAATAATATGCTCAGATCTGATGAAGGATGCCTAGAAGGAAGAAGATACTAAAACCATGGTGAGGAAACATCTTGACAGTCCAAGGGAGGAACAGTGGAGTCTGAGCTAGTATAACACAATGGTATACGGAGCTGTGTCCTATCATCTCACAAAAGCCAGTTCTACACATCAAATCCCAAGTCCATTCTGAGTAACATCATGTTGGTAACCCGAAATCAGCCACAAGGGGAGCATTTGTCCTTAAAATGTTGGCAAGTATCACAAGTCCACTGCCTCCTGTCATCTGAGTTTTAAACATTTACATGTACATTAGGCATACAGTCTGGATTTGTGAAGTACAGTGGAAAGTACAGTGACCTCTTGATATTTTTAGTCTGGATTCAGGATAGATTGAGCTCCATTACATGAAACAGGTAACAGAGGAGAATAAGCTGGTGAGGGGACATGGGTGGAGAAGGTAAGCTCAGTTAAGGGCATTTGGAGTTTGATGGATTTGTAAGACAACTGAAAATAATGTGACTTGAGGGCGGTGACATTCTGTACTGGAAGCCTGGGAGATAGTTCTCTGCTACACAGAAAGGTAATATTTAAAGCCGGGAGTATAAACAAGAAGTATCTAAAAGAAGAGTGGTAACATAGGAATGACTGAAACTCTGCAGAACTCAACACATAAAGAACTTTCAGAGAAAATGAGATTGAGGAAAATTCAAAAGGTAAAGGGAAAGATGGGGTGGGTGTGTCAGGAGACAAGGAAAGATGGAGAGTCAACAAATGGGCATAACTATGCTGTCTAATGCCATAGACCAGAAAGAATCTCTATACATGGCATGAAAAGGATCATTGGTGATCCTAACTGGGCTAGATGTGGAGAAGGTGGCAATTTGAGAAACAGACATAGTATCCCCTCAATATCTGTTTAATCTCATGAAGATGTATTATTGCACCAATCAGGACACAAGCAGAAAAATAACAACTACTCTAGATACTTGAACGAAAGTGTAACACACAAAACAATAATCAATTAACCAAGTACCCAGAGGCCAAAGGGATAGAAGGATCAACAGGGTCACCACAGCCATGCAGGTAGGGACCACATAGCAGAACTGAAATCCAGGCTGCCTTCTTTGTAGGAGATGACTCAGAAAAGGCAGGACATTGTGCAAGGAGGCAGAGCTACAGAGAAGGCAGGGTAGGCTCTGACTGTGAACTCAACCACAGAGGAGAAAGAGAGAGGAACATTCTTGACTTTTCCTCCTACCCTGCACTCTTTCACCAGTGCCTCACCATAGCTATACCTCTCCAAATGCAAGCTGGCCAGCCACCTGTGGAATGTAGTTCTCCATCAGGAAGACCAAAGACAATCATAAACATAGGGACAGACAAAGAACACATCCATTTAACACATTTCTTTACATCTAGGACACTGTCCATGTAAGACCCATCCTGATTTCAGAGATGCTAACATTTGAAAAAAAGTCATCCCACAATGGATGAAATATGTTATACCTCTGGAAACATGATTAGACAGCACAATGCCTCACAGCATATCTGTATTTCCAAGGTACTGTATTTTCTGTGCTTGAAATTGTTGTCTAATCCTGAGTCTACAGAAACACATACCAGCCTCTTGGAAGGAGCACTGAGCTGCTGAATGTGTTTCTCTGCAGGTTCCTAATTGTTCTCCCTTCCCCAAAGCTCACTCCCCTCCCCACCTCACTATCATGGCCTGCCACATCCTCATGTCCATCATGTTATCATGGACAGAAATCAAATTTACTATTTTATTCACTGATGCCAACCCACATTCTACAACAGATTTCCGCATCTTGTACATAAATGCATGTTACACGGAAAGAGAAAAGTAATTACTGAGATAGATGAATAGAGAAACACAAAGGTTAGAAAGTCAGAGCTGGGGGGAAAGTGAGCACACATAAATCACCCCAGTCACCTGGACAAGGTGTAACACATGTATGATGCAGCTGATAAGCCCTGCCAAGAGTGCCCTGCACCACTGGGCTACTAGGAGCTAACAATTTGCGGCAAAGCGTTCTGGTGGTTGGTATCCTGTGCAAGGGCAACGATGCATCCACACTGCAAGTCAAACAGGAGCAGGGATTTTCTCTGACCGCTTCTTGACTGAAGTTGGCCCCAGGCTCTCCTTATAAAGGAGAGTAAGCAGACAGGTATCCTGGCTAAACCTGTCTTTATAACAGCCCAGGCGTCATCTGCAGTGCAGATCAATATCAAACAAAGGGGCCATCGCTACTGCTTTCACACAACTAGTAAGTTGGCGTGAAAATAGAATCAGAAAAACAAAAGCAAGTGCTTGCCTTTGATGAGTGCGACAGGTGGGCTCCCGTGGTGGTGCTGAGACTGAGTGCCTGAGAATATTTCCATGCCAGGCCAACTTGAGCAGCTCAGAGCCAGGAGGCCCAGCATTATAAAGTGCTTGTTTCCGCAGGCCTTCCAATGGAGGCCCCGATAAACAGCCTGGTCTCAACTTATACCCCAAGTGGCACATACCCTCCCCTGGCTGGCCCTTAGCCAATATCATTTCCCCTCTCTGGAACCCCCCAACATCACAGCCTCTCAGCACACTCCCACATGCTTTTGAGCCTATCTCATCAACTCATTTCATTCATTCACTTATCTCCTCATACAGTCAGCAGCTACTAGGTGCTGAGACACAAGGTCGTACTAAAATATGAGCCTTACCATTTCACAGAGCGTATTATCTGGTAGGCAATTGGGCTTCTCACATTAAAAATAAGAGTAAGGATATCATGCCTCTATTTGAGGTATACACAGGTTAGATTCAAGGCACAACTGTGGGAGAAGGATAAAGCTTCACTTAAAAAGTTACAGAAGAGGTTAAGTACTGAGAGGAGACTTGATCTCTCCCTACCTGGGATGAAGGCTGGGGGTAGGGAGAAGATGAGGGCATCCCAGGTGCTGCAAGGGGAGTAGAGGTGCTGTTGGGAGAGGTGAAACGCGTGGTTCCTTCCCTAGCTCTAAGTCTCAGGTGCGGTGCAGACGAAGTTGGAGAGCTGGGCAACCCCAAGGAATGGAGGGCCCTGACTCAGAGCAGGCACTGCCTACCTTCCACACCTCTGCAACCCGGACCCCAGCCTCACTCAGTGTCTGTGTTGCCCCGCGGCACAGCAACATCACTGAATATTTTAATCTGTTGTCTTATTAGTTTCATCATCAAAACTTGGATCATCTTGAGGGCGAACAACTGTCTTTCAAATAGCCAACATCCTGCTAAACCCAGTGGGGTGTGGGGTGGATTATGAAACAGACATAGCCTTGGTAACGTTAAGTTTGTCAAGAACAATGTTCTAACCTAAGTAGTTCATGAGTCAAAAAGACGCTTGCCAACAAAAATGAACTGTGTATTTTTTTTTTTTTAATTAAGACATTTAGCTTTTCAGGGAATCCTATCACTGGTGAATGACAATCAGCATTGTGCTCAGAGTTTTTGTCATGTAAATTCTGCATTTATCCAGCAGCTTTAACCTGTCAGAGTCATTCACAACATCCTTTTGTTGGCTTTCTTCCTATTTGCTTCAGGTTAAAAACTGAAAACAGGAAAAGCGTCCATTCCAAATGGGACAATCCTTTAGCAGACCTTCTGTGTTTTAATTTGAATACCAATACTTCAACAATAAACTGGAACAAAATTTCCTTTGGAGAATAAAAAACGAGCAACAATACCTTTCCTGCTCTCTGCCCACCTAAGCCCAGCTAGACAATTGATAGGCTGGGCCCCAGGAAGTGCAGGGTGGCCTCACTGTCAGCCCTCATCTCTCCAGGACACTCATTGTTCAGGAGGGAAACAGAAGACGCAGGCTTGCCCTCAGTAAGTACAAAATGAAGTTGAGGGACATGGTTAGTGTGTAACAAATAGAAAACCAAGTTAGAAAAAGTGCTATCAAGTGGGAGGCTGCATACCACAGCAGCAAGAAGATCAAGGGGTCTGAAGCCAGACAGTCTGCATTCAGGTTCTGACACCAGAACTTCTGAATTTACTGAAGCTCTCTTAGACCCTCTCTCCTCTGTTATAAAATAGCAAAGTCAAGAGAATCACCTCACAGTGTCCCACTGAAGGTGACACAACGGATGTTCATAAGTCTCTAGAATACACTAGCCCACAGTCAGTGCTCCTGGAGGTTTAGGTGTAGGCCAGGCTGAAGGAAACTTAGTGAAGCTGTGTAATTACCCTCAAGATCTTATCATGCCCTGACCCCCATTTCCCTCCAGCCTTTCTGTTTAACTTCCTACAGCAATCTGTCTTTCTGTCAGAGTTCCCACAGCACATGTTATCTACCTTATAGTTGTTCATGGGGACCCTTTCCCAGGAAAGGAGTGTCTCCTGTACACCTTTCCTCTCTTGCTGCATACAGACCACTCAAGGTCAGAAGCAAACAATTAAGGAGAAAATACAGGCCATCTGGCTGGCACAACTGTGATGAAAAGGATCTAGACTTACATGAATTGGGAATGAGATCTATCTACATTCACAAGAAGCCTAGTGGTTTCTGCTTTGTGCACTGGATTCCTGAGCTGCCAGTCAAGAAGCATGACCGTTCTGAGGACTTTAAGCAGTCAGGGAGCTGAATCACTGCTGCAGACTGTACACAGGACCTGATTAAAAGCCACAGCAAGGCCTAGTCTTTGAGATACCTTAGCCATCTGAAGAAACTTCCAGATGATTCCAAACCCTACTCAGCCAAGGCCGCAGATATAACAGAGCAGAGATTAGCTATGACCGTAGCCCAGGTCTATACCCCAGAGCCTCGGGATCCATAAACATCATAAAATGGTTGCTGCTTTATATCATTAAATTGCAGGTGGTTTTTAAGACAGCAATCGATAATCAAAACACCAGTCTCTTGTATTCTAAATTTTTATATCCTTAAACTTACTTTAGCTTTACAATCGCTTGCTAAGGTAGGGTTTATAAAACCCATTTTAGAGATGAGAATTTAAGTCTCAGAGGAGTTATACAATTTTTTCAAGATCCTATAGCTTATAAGAGGCATAATTAGGAATTTTACATCCATCACAAACCGTTCCTCAGCCAGCCACCTGAAATTAAAAGAACATTTAAGATAAATCAGATGCTAAATTAGGTAACTGCAAATACCCACTTACATATGTCCTATATGCTTATAACACCTCTAAAATAAAGTCATTTGGCTGTCAAAAAAAAAAAGTACTAAATCTCATCCACTTGAGTGGGGCCATGGGACCAAGCTGAAGCTGATGGGTAATTCACATCCACTGCTTCTCTGGCAAGGCTCAGTGCATTAAGTTTTTCAGACAAAGAAATTTGTGTCAATCAGATTTTCAGTGCCTTACCTGAAATATTAGAATGACCACAGTAATTCAGACTGATGAGCGATCTAGGATGGGTGTAACAGAGAGATTTTTTAGTTCTGCTGGCTGTTCCACACCAGCAAAAGAAGTTTTGATGACAGAGGTAACTGCTTTTCAAATTCACTAATAGTTGCTCTGAGAATATGCTGAAAATAGACACTCAAGAAGTCTGGCTGTGATCAGGGGTGTCAGATGTTCCCCTAGACACTTGGATAATGTGGGTTGCAGGCATCCAGCCTAATTCAACTCATTTTACTGCCAGAGAGTGGGTGCCTGTCTTATTCCTTGTTGGAGAAGAAGCAGGGCCAACTATGCCCTTAAGGAATCATCAGAGTCACAGGTTCATAGGAAAATCACCAGTACCACTGCAGAACACTGCACAGAGTATCCATTCTAGCCAAGTCTTCTAACCCCAGAGGAGTGTGCAGGCTCCTGAGTATCAACGTGTCCACAAGGGGAGACACCAGTCAGGGGAAGAGAGTATTCCAAATCCCACAAAGCTTCATTGCTGCCACATAAGTCTGCATGAATGTCTGAAGGAACCCAGTGTTCTGATCTGATGAGTAAACTGCACAGGAGCCTGCAGAAGAGGCATGGAAGGGCTCTGTAAATACCTTCTTTGGCTCAGCCCTCCCTTTGTCTGGGTTCCCTCAGAAGCAGGCCCTGAGACAAGCACCAAGTGAAGCCACTTGGGAAGCAATCTCAGAAGGTCTAGACAGAAGTGGAGAAGTAAGTCAGAAAGGGAAGAAAGCCAGGAAAAGATGGAAACGAGTTATCACTTTTGGCAAGAAGAATTCTAGAACCTGGGTCAATGCCCAGCTCCTGTCAGTCATTGATGAGGACAATTCCTGGAAGCATTAATTACCTGGAATTAATGACCCACCATCTGCAGAAGATCCTAGTGGCAGAGAAAGCCTACCAGTAAAGGTCTGCTTCTGATGGAAGTTGGGCTGCATTCATGAAAAGAATGTAAGCAGAGGAGACATGAACAGGGCACTGTTACAGCCACTTACACTCTACATACCCCGAAGCTACCATTTGTCTTTATGCAAGGCACAATATTGAGCCTAGCGAATATGTATCTTGGGTGGGAAGAAGGGTCAAGACCAGATGTAAGGCTGAGCCTAGAGTTCACATTCTCTTTGGACCCTAACTTCTATGCCAGTAATACCAGATTCCATGCAATGCAACACCATTTCACTCCTCCAGCTCAACCCGGTGAGGGGAGTGGATAGGATTGGCCCTTCTCCAACCTCAGCTGGTTATGGAAATGAATATAGGGCTGTTCTCCACTTGATTTTGTGACCATGCGTTGGTGTAGGGGGATCTATTCCTGAAACTACTGGTAAAAGAATAAAGAAAAACCCAGTACCCCATAAAAGAACCACATACTAACACTGTCTGAGTGTAGCCTTGACCTTAATCATGGTCCAGGAGTACTATACTGGGAACTTGGTATCTATTCAAGGCATTTTCTTCTTGGTGAACTGAGAAACGAACAGGTAGTGAAGGCCTAAATTTATCCTGAAATGCCAAAAAGATGCTGGAATACAACACTAACCATCTGTTTTAGTTCCCCCTGATGTTTTTAGACATACTTTTGTCTGGCTATCAGGGGTAGTTCATACAATCCCAGGCCTTAATTACCACCATTTCCACTTTGGAGAGCTCAACCATTTCAAGGGAATCAGGGTGCAAATTCCTCAAAAAGTTAAAAAAATTCCTCTTTCTAAAAAATCATGAAGCAACCAATGTGGGTGGCAGAGCTGGGAGAAAGGAGTGGTAGAGAAGGAAACAGTTAGCAAGTCAAGTTGAACAGTGGGTGTGAAAACTTTCTTGCCCATCCCAGCTCTTCTCTCCTGCTCACAAGCAGGGCCTATGGAAGTTAGCAAAGAAGCCACTTGTAAATTCACAGCTCACCGTCTGTTTTAATTGAAAATATGGTAACGCATAAGAGATGATGTTGATTTTAGAATCAGAATGTCAACTAGGTCTTTTCATTTCCGAAATGCATACATCCTTTAGTGTCCTGGAGTTACTGTTGGGCTGAAATTTTTATAAACTCAACTCCAAGTCAAATATTATGGAACTACCAAATGTCACCAAACCACTTATTAAGGTGATATACCATTCCCTATTAAATCAAAATATTAAACATATTTTCATCTCAAAATTACTGAAACTCTCTTTAGTAATCCAGCCTTCATCTTAGCAGCATCTCAAGCACATGTGAAGGACAAAGAAAAAATAGATACCTAGAGATTAAAACAATCAGAATCTACAGTCCTTTAAATTAGCAACAAGAATATGGAGAAAAGAAATTTCCATCTATAGGACACTGTTTTACCCCTGGAATATCAGCACTGACCTTCACAAAAATTCTAGCCAGTTTGCTAAAGTCAAATCTATTGACCCACAAATATAAGATGATCTTTTTCTGCCCTCTACTACACTATCAAGTTCCTCTTTCCCAATGAGTGGCAACTGCCTTAAAGATATTCCAGTTTGATTCCACAGCTCTTCATCCCCTTTTGGTTATAAAACTTAGTTCAGATCATTTTAAACCTCAATCCTATATCTGAGCCAAAGGCCATCTACTATGGATTGAATGAGATCTGCTCTCCCCTGCCTCTCCTACCTTCCCATTCTTCCCAGACAGAAGCAGGAGATATCTGAAGGGAAAATGCAAAGACTACCTCCATATAAAACTGGGCAAAGTAGTGGATCTGTCTTCGGTTCCTCCAAATGATGTTCTAGCACATGGATTATGGGCTCCATATGGTCTCCCAACGTGCCCCACTAGTTGTAGATGCATTCTTTTTCTCTAGAAGGTCTCCTGTGAATTCTGATCACTTGCTTCAATTGACCATTAGTTGGTGGCATTGTTCCCCTAAGGTCACCTGAAAGACTATAGTTCCAGATACTGCATACCCATTAAGGTGATTTCAGCTTGCCAATACATATGGATGCATGCAGACCCACAGGGTGTTGGGGTACCAGCTGAATATCCCCTAGCATGCGATTGAGAGTTCCACAGGTCTCTTCTTCACACTGGTGGCATCAGCTGGATAGTCTTTCCATAGCTTTCATAACCTGAGTTTTCCAGGAATACAATCAGCCTATGAATTGAAGACAGAGTGTGTTTTGTCTTTTTCTCAATGCTACCAGAAATATTTTGCCTGTTTTAAAAGTGACATCACCACTGTACTACCCATGATATCTGAATCACCAATACAGCACACTTAGATGTGACCTTTGTGCACTTGTGATGTGTGCATTTGTGATTGTTGAATTCACAGTGGTTTATATCATGTCACTGTTGAATTCACAGAACACATTTCGCTACTTCTTCTTGAATAGTTGGGCCTGAACATTTATGTGTTGGAATATATATTATTTTACTATACATTATTTCCTTTTAACTTCTATATATTTTAGTTAAGACATTATATTGATTTGTTAAATTATGTATACAAGTAGGAAACAGTAAATTTCATTTCAGTATAATAATGGTGACACTATAGAATACATATTGTAAAGCCCAGACAGGATCCTTTGTGTTTATTTCCCTGGTACCCACCATAAGGCTTTGGTAAAACTTGTTTGATCTAAGTTCTAGCCTTGATCCTTTAAGGGAAATATTATTACTATTTGAGCCAACATTACAAGAAGAATGATAAATTCTATCTTGTCAGGCCCATCCTCAGCCTGTGTGGGGAATGGCAACATTATTGAGAATAATACCTGACCCCTACATGAAAGGGAATTTCAGGGACAGAATCAGAGCTACTAGCAGTCCTCACACGTCCATCATCACAGTCCATAGCCATCACAATCCATAGCCCCTGTCCCGAGAGACCATTTCCCAGGAGATAGGCCTCCCAACATCAGCTTCAAGAGACCTGAATTCTGGTTTGGTTAAGAAATGTGGTACTTCCTTGTACATAGTGTCAAAGGTTTAATACTCAGGACCGAACCAATGGATTCTTAGATCCAGAAGTAAATGTTCTGACTTCAGATAAATACACATTTATTCATTTGTGTGGACTGTATATACACATCCTGGGAAACTCAGTGCAATCAGGGATCAGAACCTCCTCTGGCTCCTCAGTGCCCAAGATGTGGGCTTAGAAATCCATGGGCCTCAACATGGGAGGCCATGACACTGACTGATGACGAAGCTTTTCTAATTAAAAACCTTACCCGTGCCTCTACATATTCATGCATCTGAGATCATAAATGGCAAATGATTTTTAATGATCTGTTTAGAAAATGGAGTATCCACCTAGGACTTGTACAGTTTGGGGTAATAAAATATTGATGGGAACAAGCAAGATTCAAGGTTGCAACACGGGAGAATGTCAGATCTGCAGGAATCAGGAGTCGAAGGTTAAAACTAAACTCTTATCAGCACATGACAGAAGATATTCTCCCAAAGTGTGCAATGCTACAGAGTAAAGTAGCACAATTATGGGGCTTCGCTAATGGCAATATTAATTTACATTAATTATCCAAGAAAGATCCACCCTCTGGAAATTGCCTCCAGAATAATCAGGCACAGAGGTTTAAGGTCCTGGGTTGTCTACCATTGCCTTCTCTAAGTCTGACGTCAGAGGGCCTATAGGCCCTCTATCCCCACTTGGGCTAGATCTGACCATCTTTGAATGCACTTACTTAAGAAGCTGACCTCTCCTAACCTTCCTGCTCCAAAAGCCCTAGTGTTGTGTGTGCATACTGAAGAGTTGGCACTGGAGATTCCAATGCATGAAGAAGGAGGAATCAATGACTATATTACTAAATGCATTCACTATTGAAAAAGAACAGTTAATACTCATATGATTAGATCAATTTTGCATGTCTATATCTGTTAATCTGAACAACCCCTTTGAGAGTAGCGATACGCAATGTTATAACTACTGTCAAGTTCCAACCATCTCATTTTGTAAACCTATAGTGTTATCATATCGGATTTGTTGTTGTTTGTTTGTCTCTTTTGCTTTTTGTTTCTCTTTTCTGTATCCATTTTCTCTTAAATGAAAAAAAAAAAAAGACAGAAAAAAAGAAAAATTCTATGCCAGCCTTACATCCTCCACAAGGCACAGAGCCGGGTTCAGGGAGCTCATCCACTTACTCCATAAAAGACTATGTCTAAGGTCATGGGAGTGAGAAGTTACAGTCTAGGGAATGGGGAGAGAGGTGGGCAATGATGAAATAATCAGTCAGAGCCAGCAGGTAGGTCTTTATAAGACCTAAGTAATAGGGAAGAGAAAAGGACACCTCTGCTGGCCTTCTCTTTACCAACCATGTTATACCAGAAAAAGCACCAGCAGTGTTTGGGGAGCCTGCCAGGTGGCCAGGTAGGGCAAAGTACATAGCAGACCAAGCAAAGTGTGCAGCAGCACAGAGCACAACAAAGCTCTGGTGGACAGGGAACTGGGCTGTTCCACGGGCAAAGCTCAAATGAAAGAGGATCCACCCTTCTCTCCCTCAGGCATGTGGTTGGTGTTGCACTGTGCTCACGTGGAGCTTGCTTTCTAGCCCAAGAACAGGAAAGTATCAACTAAATGCCTTCTGATATAATTCAATGTGTGTTTAGATGTCCCAGTGAAGGCTGCATAGAACCGAGTTGAAGAGGGATTCATCCACAGACAGGTGAGACAGACAACTACACTCTCAGCAAAGGAGAACCTAGACCATCAAGTGTACTTTGATCAGTGAGGCCTCACATGGAACTGCTGGCACCCTCTCCATTCCTCGCCTGGTGTCATAAGCTGGGTGAAGAAAGAGGGTGAGAGTCAGGGGCATAGCCCACACCACAAGCCAGGACAAAAGAAAGACCTTCCCAAGATATCAGATGCAGAGGACCAAGGTTCTATAGACTGCTGAGTCTGGGCTGAAGTGCCAAGGGCTGCTGAGGAGGAACTTTACCTTGGTTTTAAACAAACACAGTGAGATGGAAAACCAGGAGAGTCCTCATGGTTAAACAAGGGAAGAGGAAGACAATGGGCTGGATGTTCTGCATTCCAGGGATGCTGCTGTGGCTGGATCTGAGCGCTGCCAGCCTGCATACTTCTGGCATTCATACCACAGTGGATGACAATGTCCTCTCACAGCTCTTGGAGTATATCTCTAGGATGACCAGGTGAGTGGGCTGGAATTCAGAAGGGCTCAAAGTTCCCAAAAATCAACTTGGTCCAGAGGGAAGGGAAGGCCAAAGTGTGCATCTCCTCCCACAGCCATAGAAGCTTTCCAGACCAAGCACAAGGTTGCCCCATACCAGGATTCTAACTGAAAAGGCACTCAATACTTGCCATAGTTGTAATTCAGCACAGACAGGAGACCAGCTTCCTCAGGCTCTGTGGCCAGCCAGTGCTAGCTGAAATCTGAGGAGTTTCTTACAAACTCATCCTGGGGGAGTGGAGGTTGCACATTAATTTGGGCACAGAGGCTTCTATCCCTGAAATATGGTTTCAGTGCCATGAGAGAGAGCTATGTACCTCACACATCCACCCATACTACTCCAGGCAGTGTGCCACACTGCCCTAAATACTACACTGTGGGACTGCTTAACCCTGTAGGTAAGCAGTGCTCTCTTTCTAAACGTAAACATTGCAAGATCATGTATTGTGATCCTATTATCAGTCTTTGTGAAGGTCTGAGACATTTCCTGTCTGACAAGATGATGTAAGTAGAGCTACAGGGTCCAGAGTCTTAAGACTCAAGTTCAAAATAGTAGCAGCTCCAAATTTTCTAGGAAGAATGCCATTTGGTTGGAAGGGACTTGTTTTGAAGCTGAACCTCATAGCAAGCCCTGTCATTAGTATGACTGGTTGGTTCTGGTCAATAAATATAGCAATATTTTCTGAAAATGGTTTTACTTACAATTTCCACTAGATTGAGAAAATACAAGTTATAAAGCAAGGATGATGATTTTTCTCATTATTATCAGCAATATTTGAAGGAGTGGCTTCTAGGGAGCAGCCAAACCCCATCTCCAAAAACAGTCCTTAGTGGCACAAAGGACAAGAAAAGAGAGATGTCAACTGGGTAGGGGCCACATAAATATTGCGTGATGGAGGAGTATGGGAGCCAGATGGGTGCTGAAGGCTGATGCAACAATTTTGCCAACTTTCCCTTTCCTCCATAGTGAGTTTTGGGACAAGGTGATGGGAAATATTTAAAACTAAAAGTCTGGGGAAAGTCATAGCTTCAAGCAAAGATTCTTACCTGGTGCCCTCCTCTTCCCAGGAAGACTGGAATTTAACTTCTGGAAGATCTGGGTTGTGTGAAGCAGGAAGTTGTTTGAAATAGAAAAGATGCAAGCACAAGAAAATATGCTTTATTCATGACTTCTAATTTAGAGATGAGTAAATCACTAAAAAGTCTTAAATATAATTGTATAGTTAATAGGCAAGCAGGATATGACTGTCTTGAAATTTGTGGGGATGGTGTTCTCCTTTGGAAAACTATAACAATAGAAAAAAAGCTAGGAAGGTAAAATCTAGGGCTTAGTTATAGCATTGCTTTTGCTCAGAATATGAATGATTTTAACCTCCTTTTCTGCTCTAAATGACAATCCACACTTCCACAAATAAGAAAAAAATATCAAAAAGAAAGAAAACTCTTAAAATACTATGAATTACAAATGAGGTACTTTGTCCCTTCCACCAGCATCCTTGTGAATTTCTTAAGTACAGTCATTCTTGGTAATAAATTTTGATTCTTAATCCCTTCTAGGCAGCAACATAGCAGGGAAAATCTGGGGTAATCTGCAGCAAAAAGACACAGGCTGAATAGAACAAAGAGCTCAGAGGAGTGCTCCAGGTCTCTGTGGCCCTCGTCTGGCCTGGTGTGTTGGCTGAGAGGACCAAGGTCACTGGTTTTCTAATTGTACAGGCAGGAGGAGGAATCTTCACATTTGCTTCGCCTTTTCATGTCTACCCATTAGTGATCATTCCTTTCAGTTAACCATGATCCTTGGTGTGTTTGACACTATTAATCACAGGGCAGGCTGTTATATAAGGAGCACTGTATTCCAAAAGGCATGGTTCATGAGACAGCATGTAAATTGGCCTCTAGGAGAGCCCTTGTGGGGTAGGAAGCATGAGCACTTAGACTCTCATGCCACCAAATATGTGTCCACTCAAGATGAGAAAATGCCTTCGAGTCTTCTCCCATGAGTGTTCACAAGTTTTCATACTGCAAAACTCCTTCTGTTCTATCTCTCTATCAATGTGCATATCTATCTCCCAGAGGCCTCTGTGGTGACAAAAAGTGACCCAACTAGGCATAGTCCTGTAGGAGAGGACCTGCCTAGTGACAAGCTAGAGAAGATGACCCAGATCCTCGATCAGGAAGCATTCCAAGAAACAGGCTTTCAGGCTAGAGGAATAACAAGTCTTTCTCTCACTAATCCTTCTCTCCATCCCAGCAGACCTCTGCTCCTTTCCAGGCAGGCAAGAAGAATGCCCCCAGGGGAAAAAGTTAAGTTGATCCCACCTCCCTCCGGTTCCTTGTTTCTTCTCTGTAAGTGACCCAAGTCTTCTTCAGGAGCTCCAGTCCCTCCTCAGAGTTCAAATGAGACAAGGATAAAGATGAACAGCAACTGGTCCAAGGAAAAGATGACCATCTGGATGCTCAAGTAGGGCACTCAGGTGTGGCCATCTACACCCATTTGAAGATGCCCTTTCCTCCACCAAAAATAAAGAGGGAAATGCTGGGGCACATTTTCCTAAATAAAGCAGAAGTTTCCTTACAGTATTTGGCCTAAGTATCAGGCAGAAGTGTCTCTGGCTTCAGGTTTGGAGTGGAATGCTTAATGTTTCCTGGCAGTATGAGAGAGAAAGTGTGAATCCCTACCCATGTTCTCTAGCTATATAAGTCCACATAAGCCGTATTGCTGCAGAGGAAATCATAAATAATATATCCTAGGACAAGGATTTCAATATTTTTGAAGGGTTTCATTTCACTTCCCTTCCAAATTTGATATATGTACTTATTAAACAAGGGTCTGGGGAGGGTTAATTGAATTAATATATGTAAAGTGCTTTAAGTTTGAAGAGACTACGCAATATAAATGGAAGTGTCACTAAAAAGGTTAATCTAATTTACATCTAACACTTTCAGTTCATGGTGTTAATGAACTATATCCTTTTAGAGAGTGATTAATTTATAGAAATGTGATTATTTTTCCTAATGCTATATATGGGTCAGCTTTTCCCATTACTATATCTAACTTTATGGGAAAATTCAGCATTTTATATATTAAAATAATAAATCAAATGTTCCCGTAATGGTTGTATTTCATTAATTACAAAGAGACATGCATTAGATTAACATTTATCTATTTTAATTAATTTGCTGCAGTGCAGGTACCCATGCAAATTGGGAAATGACGCATTGACTTGACATAATATTAGCAGTTTGGACTGATTCTTTCTGGAAATTTATGATGCTGCATTCATTGCACAACTGTAGTGACCACCAGCTATGTGATGCATGAAGGCTAGATATCAAAGAACTAAAAAGGGACACAACACTAAATCCAAAATTTGAAAAATATAAATAACAAATTGATGAGGCAGTGTAAAGAGAAAAAGATGTTAGTTTTTGTTTTGGGAGTTGGGAGTCCCAGAGTCTTAAATATGATCATTTTATATTCTTAGGTACATTCTCCCTTCAAAGAGTTTGCAGAGTCACCTCTGTTGGATATTCAGAACTTCTTGGGAGATGGAAGGAGAAACTGTGAGATCCTTCCTGCCTAAGGAAAAGCCAATACCCAAAGTGCCTCTACAATTTGCCTGAGCTCTGTAGCTGTTCTGTGGATTCAGTCCACACTGACTTTGCTACCATGGCCATTACTTGATACTCCACAATGGTTTCCTGGTCAGGCTTGACTGAGGTTGTGTATTTATTTAACTGCATAATACAACAGATATCATGGTAATATAAAATGGAAGAAGTCATAAAAATGATGTCAATTAAAAAATCGGCAATCTTCATATGACAAATCAATGCAGTGATTTCCAAGGAATAAGTCAAATTTTAGCCACTTAAGCATTCTCAGAAGCAATGAAAGCAACACTCACAATCTCTCTGTGTGTGAATTTCCATGGCATCTGCTGGGCCTGACTCCTTCACACATTTTTATTTGCTCAATGGTCTCCTGACTCATCTACAGGATGGAGTATTTTAAGCCCTTGCAGAGTGAATAGTGCAAGCTAGTTTGGGAGGATAGACAGATAACTAAAAAGGAAAGACCAGAGGGGAAGCTCCTCCCTGTGACCAGAAGCAGGAAGTGGACATGCCCAGGAGAAAGGGGGATGGGCAGAAACCCACAGGGTCTGAGGCTGCTGCACCTTATACAGCACTCAGTGTTCCTCTCAGCACTCAGTGTTCACTTGGAGCTTTGGACAGCGCTGGGCACTGCTCTCACAGTGGTGAGGAGCATGCTTCACCTCCATGAACTCAGTCCTCCTGGGGAGACAGGGAGGCAATAGGCACTCTGAGGAGCAAACAAGTGGTGGGTGGAATATAGAGGAACAAGGGACCCACTGGAGAGCGGTGCCATCAAGAGAAGCTGCACAGTACTGAGGGGCATTTCTCCACCTTGGCTGGACATCAGAAACACTGACCATCTTTAAACAAAATCCTAGGTCCAGCCCAAGAGCAACCACAACAGAATCTCCAGGGGTGGCAGTTCCATCCAACTGAGCTATATTAAAACTTTCTCAAGTGCCTCTGCTGCACATCTGAGAGCCCCTGGCAGAGAGGATAAGAGGTGGACTCTGAAACTAGACTGTGGATTCAAATCCCAGCTCTTCTTCTGGAGTAGCTGAAAGGATTGAGTAAGTAGCTTAGGCTTCCTTGCCTCAGTTCCCTTGCCTGTAAAATGTGGATAATAAGGACACACATCTCATAATTCAATCACAAAGGCTGAAGGAGTTTATTTCCATTAAGCACTCAGAACAGTACTTGGCACGTAGTAAGATAGAGGCATTTAGCTTTTTGGAAATTTCTGGAAAGCTCACTGAAAGGAGAGGAAGCTAGATAAGAAAGCCAGGGAAAAATTATCAACAGACTTTTAGGCCGGGCCAGAAAATCTGCACTCTATCTTCAGAGGGTTGGTGCTTCCCTGGTAATGTGTCAGCGGAGGTGTAGCAATTCCTACAAGAAGGCATCTGGGCCCCATGCATTCCTTCCTCCAAGAAGGTTTGAGTGTCAAGGGTGAAAGCAGAAGTTCTCTGCAGACACCTTCTCTCCTGGCCTTTGCTCTGACAGTGTCTGAGTTTCTTAAGGTAGCAGTAGGAATGGAAGAGAGGGAAGTGAAAAGCTTTGGTGTGCTCAACTAAAAGTAAGAAGGGCTGGCAAATGATGGCAGCATTCCTGGGAAAACAGCTAAGGAGCGTGGAAAGAGAACATGATTACATGTGCTGGGGTGAAGTCTGTGGGGCCTGAGGAAGATGAGAGCCCAGGACGTTGGGATATTGTGCTGTTTGAGCATTGAGCACCAGAAGCAGCAATTTGTGAGGGACAGGAAGTGGAGGCATCCTCTGAGTATTCACGGACTCTTAGCATCCTGAGAGACCATAACACGGATGGTGAAGACCAAATTCATGATAACTGGAGTTTTCTATAGGCCTGGCAGAAATGGAGTCCATACAGCCATCCTGGCAACAGTTTGATGAACATAGAGATAGAACTCAGTGCTTTCATTTGCAAAAGCAGTAGTCATGGGGAGAAAGGACAGGTTCTAGATCTTTTGGATAAAATCAAATGGACATAGTGAAAGATTGGCATGGAGGCATAAGCAGGCAGGAGGATTCTTTTCACACACACACCACACACACACACACAAACACACACAGATGAGCAACAGATTATCAGAGGGAAGGCAAGAGCTTGGGTTGGGATACATGGAGCTGGAGGGGTACTCTGGAAGATTCTAAAAGGGAAAAACAATGAATGAGTTTTGAGTGGATAGGATAGACTTAAAAGTAACTAAGGAAAAAATTATTGGTAAGGGTCAGAGATAATGCTGGCAAAGATCAATGTGAGCACTGGGCTGGGGACAAGAGAGTGCCTGTGGAGGTACTGGAGATAAAACACTTATCCGAAGGATTAGAAAGTGTTAAATAGTGAGAGAAGTAGGCTTCAAGTGACCATCATCCACAGAGACACCTGGCTTGCTACACTGGCTACCTGGCACCAGGAAGTCTAACCCCTTGATCTGATTCCTGGTCTGCTGTTGCATGCTCTGTGATGTGCATTTGTCAACCTCTAAAATGAGTACTTGTAAAAAACACAATCGACATATGTGAACACAAATTGACATATGTAAGAAATTAAAAGAAAAGGTAGCATTAGTAAGCAATCAGATATCTGTTTCTCCTTCTGAGCTATCTCCTCCCACTGCTGCCACACACACATGCCAGCATTCCCTCCTCATTTTCCCAGTGTCCAGCCATTCAACATATTTGAAAGTGTTCCTGGTATCCTTCATTAACCTGCCTGACCCAAAAAGAGTCAGAAAGATGACTATGTGTATTCCAAATGAACAATCAGAGCAGAACTGTCAGAACAAAAGCAGTCAGTTGGGGCTTTCCTTCTGGTGCAGGACACTCCCCTAAATGCATCAGTGCAGATTATTTGCCTTCCCTGCTTGTGACCAGGCATGCAGAAGGTGTGGAGGGCTTCAAGATCCCCAGATGACAAGACACAAACCATGCTCACTTGAAATCAATGACTCTGAGTGAGGCTTCCAAGGAAGCTGACTTTTGCAGCAATTTTGAAGTGAAATTCAAACAAATATTCCCAAGTACAAGGTGATGCCTTCTGGACCACCAAAGTCCCTCAGGTCTCACTCAGAAGCCTCCTTGTGCAGACACAGGGTCACTATTGTGCGCAAGCCCACAGGAGGTGGAAATTCCGGGCCACACACTGTTCCAAATTTGGAACTTCCATTTCTTTGGTCTCTTTATTTTTCTCAATTTTTATTTTTATTTAGTACATGTTTGCAGTACATCATGATCATATTCCACAGGGCAGTTGCTATATGTACATAACACATCTCGATTCTTTATCCTTCTTCTTCTTCCTCCCTCCCCTCAACTCCCTCAAAAACAAAAACTGTAGATTCCATTTGATCCAGCTATTTTCCTTCTAGACTCTCCCTGAAAGAGTTAAAGGGGCCATATTGCAGTGATACACTCATACCTATGTTTATAGCAGCAGAACTCACATGTGTTAAGTCTTGGAAACAGCCTGTATGCCCATCAACAGAAGAATATGATATTTATATACAATTACTACTCTGTCATAAAGAAGGATAAACTTGAGTCATCTGGAGGAAAATGAATGCAACTTGAGACCCTAATGTCAAGTGAAATAAATCAGAAATACAAACTTAAATGTCACATGGTTTCTCTTATATGAGAAACATGCAATATAAATAAGGAACCTCATTTTCCACATCTAAACTGAGAGGCCCTGAGCAAGGCACATTCCTTCTAGGGGCCTAATTTTCCTCCTCCGCAGAAATGGAATATTAGTTTTACCTCCTTCTTACAGTTAGTGTAAAGGTCAAACTAGTTATCCCATCTGAGATGCTTCAAGATAATACCTGACACATGGGATACATTCAAAAAGCATGCACTGTTCTATTACCTCTGGAGTCCCCAGACATAAATATATTTGGTGCTGGTTTAGCTCCTTCCTTGATTCTGCTGGTGTACTAATCCCTAGCATCCTTACTCACTTGCCTTTACCTGTCCTGCTGCTTCCCTCATCTGTGTACCAGATGCCTACTCCCTCTCACTTTCTCCATAAAGCTTTCCTGAGTTCACTTAAACTTCTAATCTTCTCTCTCTCTCTCTCTCTCTCTCTCTCTCTCTCTCTCTCTCTCTCTCTCTGTCTCAACAGGGTCTTGCTGCATAGTCAAGATGATCTTGA
This sequence comes from Dasyprocta punctata, assembly GCA_004363535.1. NCBI lineage: Eukaryota > Metazoa > Chordata > Mammalia > Rodentia > Dasyproctidae > Dasyprocta > Dasyprocta punctata. The sequence continues at coordinate 9,723 of RJWM01003493.1, read as the reverse complement.
ACTCACTATGTATATGTAGCTTAGACTGACTTCAAGTCCAAGTACTCATGGTCCTTCTGTCTCAGGCTCCCTAGAGCCACTAGTCCCAGCTATTTTTTTTTCTTTTCTTACAAGACATTTTAGGGTATGTGATACAAAATCTACCATTTTCATACAAGTTACCAGGTGCTACAATAGTTCATGTCATATGGCCTAGACTGTATGAACTCTTTGATATCTGGAACTCACTTTATCATTTTGAACCCCTGCAAAGAGAATAATGAGAGTGAGAAGTAATTACTGGCCAATTAGACTAAAGAGCAGGGCTGAGGGCATGTGCTGATGGGCCTGACTCCCACCCCAGGCATTCTCCTCTGCCCACTGCCCACTCTTGCTTATGACTGTGTCATCCCCACAGATCACAATGGGATCCTCTGTGCTATTTGGTGTCCTATTTATTGTCATTGGCTCAACACTCTTTCCCCAGTTCAGTTCTCCCCATGGCCCATCTTCAAAACCTGTCCTTTCATAGGAATTACTATCACCAGGTTCAATTAGTGGTAGGCTACATAACAAAAAATAAAATAATCATCTGTCTCAAGCTATTATTTCTTTATCCTAGTTCAGGCCACCCCCTTTCATGTAAATGTAAATGTACAGCACTACAAATGTCATAAAAGAGAGAGAATGCTTCTCTTCTGTCTGTGACTGTGGGCTGGGAGGAAAGTGTTTACGGGGCAGGCAATCTCTGTACCCCAAATCTGACACCACGTAAACTCTTCCTCCAGAGTCCAGGACCTCATAGACCTCTGCTGCTGGCACACGAAGACATGGTTGTTTATTCATTTATGTATCAAACACTGCTGAGACTTCCTCTGAGCTGGCCCTGCCTTAAGTTTTGGGCTATTTGAGACAACTGAGATGGCAACCCTGGCTTCAAAGGCATTCACAGGCCAGGAGAAATAAGCAGATATTTTCATAAACAATGTAAGCCAAATACACATGTGCATGTGCCTTTGTATGTGATACTTACATACACATGCATCCACACGCACAGAAAAAAGAGTGAGAGACATGGAAAGACAGAGAAACAAAAGAGAACAGTCTGAGCTGAGAAAGATATATGTGAAGCTATGGAATTGCCAAAAAAGAAATTTCAACAAATCTCAGACAACAGAATCAGATGTTAAGCAGTTAACAATTGTAGTCATTGTATAGTTAGTAAATTTTACAAACCACCAACTAGGCTAAGTGTTTCTCAGTACTGTCATGACAACAAACTGAGGCTCAAACATTTAAACTTATAAAAGATCATCTGTTGAAGAAGTGATAAAAGCAACATTGGAACCCAAGTTTCTCTGACAACTAAACCCAAACTGCTTTATACTCCAGAGGAGCAAAACTTAAAATATCTAAGCAAATGCTATTGACTACTCAGCTCATGTCTCACAGCCAGGCACTTAAACAGAGAAGAGACATAGTGGGGCCCTACCTCTCAGGACCCACAGACCATCCTCAGAGTGAGGCAAGGAAAGGCACACATGCCAGAGGGATGGGCACCATTACCTGGCATTGACAGGCCCAGAAGACTCCTGGGAAAGGCCATGTCCAAGTCTGACCACATCTTGAGTAACAATGGAAATTAAGCAGAGGCAGATGCCCTTCTAATCAGAACTTGGGGTCTAAGGCAGAGAAAGGGCATGTTCCAGTCCAGAAACCACAGGTGATTCAGGGTAAAGCCTTGGATGCATAGCATTGTTGAGGAATTCTTGACATATGTGTTTCAGCTATTGAAATAACTCTGTCAAACCCCTAGGAAACATATGTTACTTGTCTAAGACAATTAAGCACAATTAATCAAACAATTCCATGCCACTTGTGCCTCTATGAGAAATCCTGCAATGTGAAATCTTGAATACTCAAGGATAATTTTTTAATGCAAGGGAAAGAGAATGAAGCTTCTGCTCCAAGCAAGAAGCCTAGTTGCCATAGATGAAAGCAAGGCCTTCCTCCCTCACTTCACCTTCATGTCCTGCATACACAACATCCTTGTCCCTTGTGTTGCTGCAGGCAGGATCATAGGGGTGCCCCGCTCACTCAGAGGTACAGTTCAGCTTCCCAGGGAACCTCAGATCTGCTTTCAAGTTCAAAGGAAAGAATATCTGATAAGTAATTTGAGGGAACAGGCATGGGGAACCTTAATCTCATCACAGGGTTGCATGCTAAGAATGGCTCTGCATGTGTTGTATGAGTGAGGACAGCCCACAGTGATGGGATAAGCATGGCATTTGTTACATGTTAAGGAGGGGTCCTACATATGCAGTTACTACAACTGCACTGTCACTGTTACCCTTCTAATCTGCACTCTCCCTATCAGCAGAAGCAGCTTTTGTAAACTTATTTTCCCTGTGCCATCTCCCTAGCCTGTGTCACCATCACTTAGTATCCTACTTTAGACAAATTCTGTCTGCTGTCATTCTCTTAAAATTTCCACCTAAGAATTTCCTCTCCAACTGGATCAAAAGTTCATCAAAGAAGGACTAGGATGGAAAGGGTCAGAGGATGGTCTTCTGGTGTCTGCTCGAAAGCTTCCAGAAAACCGAGCCAGGCTCTGGGTATACAAATGAGTATTACAGTAACAAATATACCCAAGGATTGTACTAAACAAGCTCTAGGCCTGAAAGTCGAGAAGTGAAAACTGACCTTGTACCAGGTCCTTGAGATCATGACAACACTGCCACTCTGCCAGATTTAGCAAAAATCTTCAGATACCTGTCTAGACTGCATGATTCTCTTTACCTTGAATAAGACATGTCTTTCTCAGCCTTAGAGACTTCTTGAGTCCAAAATACTATCCCAGCTTGGTTCATAAAGCACATGCATGTAATCTGATCTGTTCAAGGAACTTATTCCTTTTTACATAGCCCAGTTGTGGGGGTGGGGCATGAAGAGAAAGGGTTATAACTCCCTGGCTAGTGTACTATTTCTAAAATTGGGAATATGTTCACATGGAAAATGCACCAATTGTGTAAAAGTCCCAAACTGTTGTCTGAGATTAGTTGCTGCATCTCCAACAGCAAAAATCAAGAAACATAAAGGTAGGACATGCTGGGCACCACAAACATGACATCTTATCCCAGCCCAAAGCTGGGAGCACACACTTTGGAAGAACTGTCCAGGGGACTCATTCAACTCTGCCAGTCAGCTTGGTGCCACGTCTCCAATTTTCTTCTATACATGAATACAGAAGTATATAGAAGGATGAAAAATCTATTTCTATTCAATCTCCTTCACATGCTTTTCTGAGTTTATTTCTTTTTTTGTGTGATGGGAATACAGATACAAACCTTAAAAATGACAAATTTGGAGCAGGGTGCATTATATCAAAAGCATACAGCTTTATTATCAGAAAACATTCTTAAGAGATTATATGATTTAGAAATGTAAAATACAGCTGCATTTTAATAAAGTCAGTCCTGTAAATACCAACTAAAGTATCATAATAAAATGTCTCTGTTGTGATCAAACATAGGTTTATCTCTAAAAATGCAGCAAATGGTGCTCTTTGCAGCCTCCCAGTGGTTGGAAGGGGGAACAAGAGAGCGAGTAGGAGGAATTCAGACAGCAAACTCACGTAGAGCCAATAAACTTTTTACACTGGGAAGAAAAATGGCTGGTTTTAACCATGAAATTGATGCATTCTAAGAGAGGAAGATGAATGATGTTGGTTAAAATGCACGTAATTATTCACAAAAAAAGTGCATCAAGAGCCTGGATTAGTTTCCCTTTTTTTTTTTTTTTTTTTTTTTTTTTTTTTCATTCTCTTCCTCTCTTCTCACCTTCCTTTCCCTTCAACCTAAGAACTCAGCAATGTGTCCTATAGACGGTGACTTCTCTCCTGGTCTTCACCTGCCTTGAGCTGCCTCCTGGTTGAAGAATCCGCTTATAAATACCCTATTTGTTCTGCTACAAAGTGATGGAAAATCGCACCCTCCCCCACTGTGTAATCTGCCTGCTGTACAAAGCGTGTTTATTAGAGGTGGGCAAAAGGTTTAGAAGCTCCTTGGTTTTTATTCTGTTTTCACCAAAACAGTCAGATTGATCCCTTTGAATCAGTGACTCTTTTACCAAACCAATGTTACAACATTTACATAATGAGTTTTTCCTTTGTCTTTGGAAAAAGAAAGAGAAGAAATTGCCTGTCAACCAGGAGAATAGGGCTAGAACGAAACAAGATACCTGCTTATAAGATCTTCAAAATTATGTCACCAATGCTATGTATGCAAATATTACAAACAGAAACTCCCCTGTTCTTTCCACTCCCAAGTTACAGAAGAGGAGCTCCTAAAGCCCAGACAAGACCTCTGGATTTCCCCACCCACCAGGAGTAATTCCATCTGGTGTACATACCCTTGCCTCTCTACTGGTAAGCTATAGTTCAAAGCCAGCCTCCAAATCAGGTCTAATAGGCAGCTGTTTTCTGACCGATGCAAACTCCCCTCTCTCAGATGATCTCCGGCCAAAATTCCAAGGACCACCCTTACTGTCACCTTGTAGATCTGGCCACAGCCCAGAAACCAAAGGAACTCTCTCCTTGTCAGTAGCGCAGAGAATCAACAAGTTATCACTAGGCTGAGCGCTCTGCCTAGATCTACTACAATCTCCCCCGGCCCACCATCAACACCCACCGTCATTCAGGCCTGCTTTCCCGAAGCCTCCTCAACCCCAGGTGGCACGTGATTTCTGTTTTAGACCCGCCCTCCAAGCACCCTCACCCCTGCTCTCCTCCCAGCGCTCTGGCAGCTGTCAAAGTCCGGGGATCTCCAGCTTCTAAACTCGCCTGATAGCACCGGGCGTTCACTGGGATGTAGCTTTTTCTGGGCAGGAGGGGGCGGAGGGAGGTCAAGATCTTCAAACCCACGGGGCGAAGGAGGGAAAGGTGCCAGGTTCTGGACCTCAGGAGCCCCAGCAGAGCCGGAGAGGCAGAGGGGAGCACTACATCTTGCACTTCGTCCAGACTCGCTGCTCACCAGGAGAACAGACGTTCCCAGGGGAGTCAGAGCTGTCCTAAGGGAGCTAACGGAGTGCCAAGTTGTGCTTCCCTGGAGCCTGCAAGTTTCCACTCCATCCTCCAGCTGGGAGGCCATTCACGGCTCGACTGCCTCCTTCGGAGACATTGCATTGAGCCTTCCCCGCGCGAGAGACACCTGCTCTTTCTCCCCGCGGCCGCGCCAGCCCCCGCTCCCGCTGCCTCTCGCCGCAGTCCGCCACACTTTCACCGGGACGCAGACCGCCCCCAAAGTTGTCTGGACTCCCCAGACCTCGCTTTCTCCTCAGTCCCTGGACCCCGCCCAGGGGCAGGGCCCGAGACATGAAGCGCTGAATTCGGGTTCCGTGGGCGCACAGAGGCCGGGCCAGCTGCTGTGAGGGAGAGCGGGCAATTCCAGCGCGAGCCGGGGTCGCGGCCGTAGGCATCCTCACGTCGCCCTGCCTGCCTCCTGGGAGGGGAGGAAACTTCCCCAGCACCCACCTTTGGCCGCAAGGAGGCGGCGCCGCCGGCTGTCCCCGCTGCCGCCGCCGCTCCCCACGCCCAGCGCCAGCAGGAGCGGCACCCAGCACAGCCTCCCGGGCAGCATCCTCGCCGCCCAAGCCGCCTTCCAGCTGCCGCCGCCACCTACTCGCCTCCGGGTGTCCCCGCGCCGTGGGCCCCTCTCGGCACCCGCAGGGTGCGCCTCGGTGCCCTCTCCGTCGCCGCCGCTCTCGGCCTCCGATGCCCTCCGCCGCGCCGCACGCTCGCCAGCAGCAGCCGCGCTCACTGGCGCGGACCCGGAGCGGCTCCGGCTCTCACCCCGAGACGCTCCGTGACGTCAAGGAGGGAGGGAGGTGGCTCGTGCATATTCATGAGACGCGGACACCGGCGCCCGGCTCTGCGCCCGGCCGCTCAAGCCCCCAACTTTCCAACCCTCACTCACCACGCCGGCACTATCCAGTCCTCCCGCCTCCGTCTGGAGCGGGCTCCCAAAGAAGAATCCTGCGCGGCTTCAGGGAGCCCTGCGACCCGGTCGCCCCTCTCCAGCTCTCCACTCAGCGGCGGCCGGGATGACGGCTTAATCTAGAAAGTACGCCGGGGCCTGAGGGGCCTCCGCGGGGGGAGGGGGTGGACGCGGCCCCGCTCCGCCTACCCTTTGTATTGAGATCCAGGCGGAGGGGGCCGGCGGGTGTTGCTCTGAGTTCTACCCTTGGCTAGGTCAGTGTGGACGCTCTCCGCCGCCTGGTCTGGGGAGGGCGCCAGGCACACACCGGTGTGGAAAGCGCAAGAACTGCTAGGAGTTGTCGCGCCGGGAAGAGCACTTTGAACCTGGATGGCAGCGGCCAGCCTCTGTGCCATCTCCGGCAGCCAGATGGGAGTCTCAGAAGCTGATAGACCCGCTAAATTAGAAAAGGCAAACTTGAGTTTGCAGTTGGGACCACATTGAAACTTCCCCACAGGAAGTCAGCACCTTTCTGTTGTCACTGCATCTCCAAGAGCTGGGCACTTAATGTCAGGCCTTGTAAAATGCTATGCCAGTCAGTAATGTCAGATCTCTGAGTGCGGGGACCAGACACATCTTGGCATCCTCAACCACCCCCAGCCACAGAAAGATCATAAAGGTGCTCAATACACAGTAATCAGTGCATCAGAATAAATCCTTGACCGTACTGACATATATGTGGCACTAATGACACAGTTCAAGGCTCATAAGAAGTAGTTTGGAAATAAAGTAGATAGGGAAATATGGAAACAAATTTATTTGTGTACTTATTTATTTATTTACTGATCTATTTTTCATTGACTCGGGGTGTTTCCTAAGCACCTAGGCAGGTTGTCTTGCCCTGCCCATAAGCACTGAATTAGTGGGCATTGGAGATACTCAACTCAAAGTCTGTGTTCTCCCTTTTTGGAAGCAAGAGAGGGCGGTAAAAGCAATTACAATCCCTTGTAAATGTAATGGTCCTGCATATTCTTTATGTTGCTTGATGCCAGCCTATACAAATCAATTAACAAAATGTATGCATTGCAACAGTGACTCAACAGCATCATATAATTAATGAGTGTACTGTGGAGTACTCAACAAAGTCATAAAATCCATTAACAGCTCTAGTGCTGCTCAGCCTCCTGTGCCACCCTGGAAGCACACCCAGAGCTTGCAGTTACAAACGCAAACTTCAGCATTTCAGGCACCAACAGGTGCTTAAGGACAACGACAAATCACAGTGGCAACATGACCGAAAGACATTCATCACCTCAGGATTCCTTTAACCTACAAGCCATTATCTAGGCTAGACTCTTCTCTCACACATAAGGAGATGGAGACTCAAAGATATTAGGTCACTTTTTTGCTCAAGGTCAAAGACTAGCAAGTGCTCCACCCCAACACAAACACCTCACCTTATTTGGATTTTGTTACCAGAATCCAAAAGATGTGGCATGAAAAAATAAAGCTGACATAGACAAAGCCAGGGGAGGTATCAAATGGAAGATTGTAAATTTGACTCATTTTCTTCCATTTATGCTCATCCAATTCCCTATCTGCTCCCCCTTGATTTTCTCTAATAAGAAGAACTACCTTACTGACTCACCTGTAGTGTCCCTGATGTCATTAAACTGGGGCAATCATTTTACATGAAATTTCAATTCATACCAAAGAATGAGAAGAGAGGGGGTGGGGAATAGAGCTGATTGGAAAATAGTTTCAAATAATAGGACACCAGAAATGAACATTGTAGAGCAAAACACCAGGGGGCAGACCTGTGTCCAGCAGAGAGAGAGTTGTCAGCCTCCATCTTTCCCTCTACAGATGAGGTTAAGGACAGTGCGTATTGTGGTAGATCAAGTGCACTAATGACACCCATCTGTTATGCTTCTCTGAATCTATTTTCACCATGGAGGTGCTCTCCTAGCCCATCTCAGAGCTTGACTGTTTGATTTACTTTGGCCAGTGGGACAGTAGCATACACGCTTTCTCTTTATTTGGTAGACTCCTGCCACTGCCATCAGAGCGAACTCAGGCTAAGCCTGTAAAAGTAAGAGACCACATGGAGTAGAGATGAGATGTCCCAATCTGACCATGGTCACTTTAACTTGGTCAGTACCAACTGACCCACCACCAATGAACCACGGATAATTGAGTAAGCCCAGCCAAGATCAGTCAGGCCTGGCCCACATCAGAACTGTTCACTTCACTCATGATAAACAATGAATGACTGTTGCATTAAGGTATGATATTGGTGGGGTGGGGGGGTCTCAGTCATGTTCTTATCACTGTGACACAATATCTTACACCTGCAACTTGAAGGAGGAGAGATTTATTCTGGCTCACCGTTTTAGAGGGCTCAATATTTGTGTGGTCAGCAAGCTCCAAGATAGAAACGGCATGGTAGAAAGGCCTGGGCAGAGGAAAGTTGCTCATATCATGGCAACCAGGAAGAGGAAAGAGAAAGGAAGAGCCAGGAAGAGAGATGTGCACCTCCAGGTCATGCCCCCGGTGACCTGCCTCTAACCAATAAATAACTTCTGTCTAACCTCCTCAAGTAAATAAATAACCTCCTAACAACTAGTCAACTAAGAACTCATCAGTGGACTAATACACTGCTGAGTATAGTGCTCTGAGAGCCAATCACCTTCCAAATACATGTGGTTTGTGGGGGACACTCCAAAGCTAGACCATAACAGAGAGAATTGATTAAACAGTGTGACACCTTTCATATTAGGTCATGACAAGATGTAAATGAGAGACTACAGATGAGACACTCAGTATGCTGTACATAGCCAATGTTTAATAACTGTAAAAATGTTTTCCTCTTATCACTATTTCTTGATTCTCTGGAATTTCAGTCACAACCCCCATTTGGTTCTCTTGGGAAGAAGACAATAATGACCTTGCTGAGAGGGGATGAAATTAAATTCAGCTTTAGACATACTCAGGCCACAAGAGCTTTAAATACCATTTGTATGGAGCATTTCTACATTGTTTGCCAGGCCATTGAAGATACAAAAATTGGATCAAGCAACAGGAAGTTAATGGATCTTCATTCACTAATTGGCTTCAGGGTTGTATATCCCATACCTGTTTTAATCCTTACAACAAAGTGTGCTATTTTCCTACTTTATTATGATCAGATTACAGGCTCAGAAAGTTTGGGCAACTTATTCACATTCACATAATTGTGCAGAATATCAGTTCACATCTGCCAAATTTCATTTTTCTCTCACATAGGATTGTTTGAGGAGATGCATGGAAGAAAATAACAACAATAAATTTTAAAAAATATATATTTATCCTTCACTGCCTCTGTGTAATGACCAGTTAAATAGCCAATTATCACAAAAGTGGTGATACAAATCTCTCAATTTGTTGAATCTGTACTCCTTATTCTATACTTTTATAGCATGTTCCTCTAAAGGCCTGTTCAAAAATGGATGAGCAGCATGGTGTAAGGTCTTCGTCACGGTCAGCCCTAAATCCAGGTCCCCACTTTCAAGGCAATTTATCTGGATCAATATCTTTTAATAAACAAATAACCTCTCCATTCCATAAAAATAGAATCTAACAGGAACAGGCCTCTCACAGATAGTCCCTCTCAATTACACCAGGGTCATTAATGCTCTGCCCAATTAAGCAACAAAACACAGTCCTTGAATAATTTAAGTTGGATGAATGAAGAAAATAAATAAATTATACCTACTTATAGAAACTGATTTTT
>RJWM01003492.1:0-112933 GCA_004363535.1 Dasyprocta punctata | reverse complement strand
GAAGTTCTCCTGCCTCACTCTCCCAGTCTGCTGGGAGAAATGTGTCTTTTCAATTGTGTGTATGCGTGCACACATGCACATGTTATATCCTACTGGACAGCCTGACGGAATTTTGTGTTAAACTGAAATGAGGAGTACTTTCCTTTCTCCATCCCCATAACCTAACACACACACACACACACACACACACACACACACATGATTTCCAGGATTTTAGAAAACTGCTAACCTAAAATGAAATTTCAGCCATTGTAACATTAGGCAAAATTTTAAATGTTTTTGTCAGTCCTCAGACTTAGGATATGAACTTGTTGACTGTGTGTTATTTCCTCATACATAACTATAAAGTGGCATTACAAAATGAAATGTCTATCTACGTAACTTCTCAACTGGCATTTAAGCATATTCCTTGTATGGCAAATCTATCATTGCTTATAATTTGATATAGATGTTTTTCTTTTCTGTTAGATCATAAGGTCTTTAAGGGTTAAAAACATGTTTTAAACTTCTTGGTAACCCTCATGAGCATAATAAAATTGCTTAACACAGCAAGCGTTGAATGAATACTGTTGATTGAAAAAACATCTGAGATAACCCTAATGGATTTTATTCAGAACCCAAAGTTGAAACAACCTTTCCAGCCAAAAAGAACAGAAAAACTTTGAGTATAACAGACATCTTTACACCTTCATGCTGTATCTTGGCAAAAAATAATATGTTTTTAAAATCAAAATGATACCACAACTTTTCAAATAGTACAACATTAGACCCTAAAGCAAAACTCAGAAGATTTGTAATGGGGCATAAAGAAAGTTGCCTGTGATACAAACACTGTTAAAATAAGATCGTAAAAGTGAAAAGTTTGGACATTCATATTACCTAAGCAAAGATCTGTTTATGCCAAGAAAATTACATTATGTTCCTAATAGATACATTCCAGAGTTGTGTGTATGTGTGATTAATATTCCTACTTTAAATATGTGCCTATTTTTATGAAGACACAGAAAACACACTCAGCTTGAACTTTAAAGCAGCTTAATAATAACAATCTAAAATAGTATCTATTAGAAAGCTCATAACATACCAAGTAAAACTTTACATACATTCTAAAATTGTAAAATGTTGCATATACAGCTGGTATCTCAGTATCCCAAGGGAACTGGTTTCAGGTTGCCTGCAGATACCAAAATCCCAGTGCCCAAATACCTTATCTAATACAACATAGTATTTGCATATAATCCATCCAAGCTGTCTTATATATTTTAAATCTCCTCCAGATTACTTACAATACCTAATACAATATAAATGCTAAGGGAATTGTTGTCATATTATTTAAGGCATAATGACACAGAAAAAAAATCCATACACAATCAATACAGACAACTGTGATAATTAACTGATTGTGTCAACTTGAGTAAAATCAGGAGCAAGACAAGGATGCCCACTATTTGCACTGTTTTTCAATATAGTCATGGAAAATTTAGCCAGAGCAACTAAACAAGAGAAAGAAATAAAAGGAATAAAGACAGGAAAGGAAGAAGTTGAATTATTGTTATTTGCAGATGACATGTTACTCTACATAGAAGACTCCAAAAACTCCACTAAAAAACTCATAGATATAAGCAAATTCAGTAGTATAGCTGGGTGTGAAATCAACATTCAAAAATGAACAGCCTTCCTGTACACTACTAACAGACTCACTGAGAGAGAAATCAGGAAAACAACACCTTTCACAATAGCATCCAAAAAATGAAATACCTAGGAATCAATCTAATGAAAGATGTAAAAGACCTCTACATTGAAAATTAAAGTACTCTGAAAAAGGAGAATGAAGAGGATATTAGAAAATGGAAAGACATCCCTTGCACTTGGGGAGGAAGAATCAATATAATGAAAATGGTCATGCTTCCAAAACTGTTACACAGATTTAATGCAATTCTGATCAAAATTCCAATAGCATATCTCAGAGAGTTAGAGAAAACAATCCTAAAATTCATCTGGAAAAGAGACCTAGAATAGCAAAGACAATTCTAGACACCAAAGGCAAGACAGGGGGTATCACAATCCCTGATTTGAAGTGTAGATTGGTACAACCACTCTGGAAATCAGTATAGAGATTCCTCAAAAAACTAGGATTGGAGGTCCCATTTGACCCAGCTATTCCCCTTCGAGTAAAAATACCTTCTGGTTAAAAATATCTTACCACAGCGATATATGTGCAAATACATTTGCAGCAGCACAATTTGTAATAGCTAAATCTTGGAAACAAGCTAAATGTCCATCAATGAAAGAATGGATAAAAAAGATGCAGTATTTTTATGCAACAGAGTACTACTCAGCCATAAAAATGTTACAGTGTATCGATGCAATTTGAGATCATACTCTTAAGTTAAATATAACAGATTCATATGTGCAAACATTGTATTGTCTCCTGAGTGTGAGAAGCTGAACAAAATAATACATGCATGTGTATGCATAATTAAGAAAGTTATACCACTAATTTCTCTTAGTTCATTGAAAAGAAAGGGTTGTGCTAATATTGTTTGGGCAATTAAATGCAGCTATCTTGCCTTCTGAGACACTAATTTTTTTTTATTTTCTAGAGAAAAAACACACAAAAGAAAAACAAAAATCAAAAGAGACAACAAATAACAACAAACTCAAAACAATAACAATATAGGCTTTTGAAACAAGATGATAGGAAGTTAATGGTTGTTCTATTGCAAATTGTTATCTTCAAAAGAATTGCTTATATTACCAGATATAGACATGCAAAATTGATCTGATCATATACTAACTGTTCTTTTCCAAAAACTAATAGAATTAGTAGTACAGTCATCTTAGCTATCTTATGTATATATACAAATTTAAATATTTTTCCTTTTCCCTTCCTTCTTTACTCCTTTCCCCTATTCATGTTACTTTTCCCCCTTTGAGCAGTTTCTTACCCTTACACAATATATATTGTACATTTTGGATCTTACACTAGGGAGGTAATATGGTATTCACATATGTGAGTTTGATTTATTCAATTTATGAGTATGGTCTCAAGTTGCCTCCATTTACCTATAAAAGCCTAGATACAACATTTCTTTATGGCTGAGTAGTACTCCATTGTATAAAAATACCACATCATTTTTTTAAATTATTTTAATTTTATTTTAAAGATAGTAAAATCCAACAAAACAAAACAGAACAAAGTCAATCAATACAAAGTAGTAGAATTGGTACAGAACTTCAAAGCAGGACACTAGGAAAACAATAGCTATTATAGTATACCTTGTTATCTTCACAATAGTTGTCCATTCCATCAGGTATAGCAAAATCAAACCAAAAACAAAACAGAATAAAACCAATCAAAACAGAATATTGAATAAGCCAAAGTGATTAATCAGAATAAAGCAAAAACAGTGAGAACAATATTGGGTCTCAAAGACAAGATAGAAGGAAATTTCCCATATTTGCTACATTGCATACTGTCATCCTCCCAAGAGATGCTCAGACTCCTGGCCCCAGGCCTGCAAAATCAACCAAACAATACAAGCATTTAGTTGCTTTATGTACCTTAGTTTCTATCAACTTAGCCAGTCCTCTGAACCAGCAGGTTGCTTAATAGGGGGACGGGGGTTGATTCTCAACCCACGTGCCAATAGGCTCATGGGAAGTACTGACTTTTCTCTTCCTGGAGCTCATTGTGCCACTTACAAGGAAGCCTGGCTAGTTGTCTCCTGATTGGATCTTCCCTGACCCAGCATAGCGGGTTCTCGGTAGGCGCTGATCTTTCCCTTCCTCAGTACCACATCATTTTTATCCATTTCTCAGTTGATGGTCATTTGGGTTGTTTCCAAGATTTGGCTATTATAAGCCGGGCATGGTGGCACACTCCTGTAATCCCAGCACTTGGGAGGCTGAGGCAGGTGGATCGGTACAAGTTTGAGACCAGCCTGCCTGAATCGCATAGCAAGACCCTGTCTCAAAAAGATGAATGAATGAATAAATAAATAAATAAATAAATAAATAAAGATTTTGCTATTACAAATTGTGCTACTATAAATATGGGTGCATATATATCACTGTGGTATGATGCTTTAGGTTCTTCTGGAAAAATATAAGCAGGATAGCTAGGTCAAATGGGACCCCTAATCCTAGCTTTTTGATGACCCTCTACACTGATTTCCACAGTGGTTGCACCAGCCTACAATATCACCAACAATAGAGAAGAGTTCCTTTTTCCCACATTCCCTCCAGCATTTGTTATTGGTTGATTTTTTTATCTTGCCCATTCTTTCTGGAGTGAGATGAAATTTCAGTGTTGTTTTAATTTGCATATCTCTAATGACTAATGATGATGAACAATTTTTCATATATTTATTTGCCATTTGTGTTTCTTCATCTGAGAAGTGTGTATTCATCTCAGATGCCCATGTTTTTTATTTAATTTGGGTCTTTGAATTTTGAAGGCCTACTTTTTTTTTAATTCTTTATATGTTCTAAATAGAAGTCCTTTGTCTAAGAGACAGTTGGGTGAGGTATTTTCCCAATTCATCGGTTTTCTTTTCACTCTGTTGGTGATTTATTTTGACATGCTAAAACTTTTTAATAAGATTAGAACCCAGTTGTTGATTCTGGGAAGTATTTCCTGTGCAGTTTGATTTTTTTATGAACTCTCTGCCTACCCTTATGTCTTCAAGATTTCTACCTACTTTGTCTTCCAGCAGGTTTAGTGTTTCTGTTTTAGTATTTAGATCTTTGACCCATTTTGAACTTAGTTTAGTGCATGGTGACAGGCATGGGTCTAGTTTTAGTTTTCAGCATATGGAAAGCCAGTTTTTCCAACACCACTTAATAAAGAGGCTATCTATCGTCCAGTGAACACGTTTGGCCCCTTTTTCAAGCATAAGATGGATGAGTGTGTTTGTAGTTGTGGCTATATCTTCTAATATATTTCCTCAATCTTCAGGTCTGTTTTCATTCCAGCACTATGCTGATTTTATCACAGTCACTTTGTAGTATAATTTCAAGTCAGGGATTGCAATACCTCCTGCCTTACCTTTGTTGCCCAGGATTACCTTTGCTATTCTATGTCTCTTCTAATTCCAGCTGAATTTTAGGAGTGATTTCTACAAGAAATTTAGGGAAGACTTAATGCCAACACTCCTCAATCTCTTCAATGAAATTGAAAGGGAAGCAAGCCTCCCTAACTCATTCCTGGAACCAAGTGTTACCCTAGTAGCAAAACCAGAGAAACACTCAACCAAAAAAGAGAATTGCAGACCAATATCCCTAATGAACATAGATGCAAAAGTCTTCAGTAAAATACTGGCAAACAGAATGCAGCAAATCAGCAAGAAGATTATACACCAAAACCAAGAGGGATTCATCCCAGGTATTCAGGGATGGTTCAACTTACACAAATCAATAAACGTAATACACCATATCAACAAAGTCACAGGTAAGAATCATATGATCATCTCAATAGATTCAGAAAAGGCTTTTGACAAAATCAAATACCCAGGAGCCAGGGATTTAGCTCGGTGGCACAAGTGCCTGCCTGGCAAGCACAAGGTCATTAGTTCAATCCCCAGTACAAAAAAAAAAAAAAAACTCCAACACTCATTCATGATAAAAACCCGCCGGGGATTTAGCTTAATGGCTTAAGTGCCTGCCTGGCAGGCACGAGGTTGTGAGTTCGATCTCTGGTACAAAAAAAAAAAAAAAACATGATAAAAACCCTACAGAAAATCAAAATACATGATCTTTACCTCAATGTGATAAAAGCCATATACAATAAGTCAACAGTCAACATCTTGTTAAATGGACAAAAACTGAAAACTTTCCACCTAAAATCAAGAACAAGACAAGGATGTCCATTATTACTACTCCTATTCAATATAGTTCTGGAAACATCAGTCAGAGAAATTAAACAAGAGAGAGAAATAAAAGAAATAAGGATAGGAAAGGAAGAAGTTAAATTATCATTATTTGCAGAGGACATGATATTCTACATAGAAGGCCCTCAAAACTTCACTGAAAGGCTTTTAGTTGTAATAACCAAATTCAGTAGCTGGATACAAAGTCAGCACTCAGAAATCAGTAGCATTCTTGTACACAAACAACGAACTCACTGAGAGAGAAATATGGGAAATCACACCCTTCACAATAGCATCCAAACAAATGAAATACTTAGGAATCAATCTAACAAAGGAAGTAAAAAGTCTATACATTGAAAGTTACACTATTATGAAAAAAGAAATTGAAGAGGATTCAGAAAATGGAAAGGTATTTCTTGTTCATGGATAGGAAGAACAAAATCGCCATTCTCTCGAAATTGTTATACAGATTTAATGCAACTCTGATCAAAATAACATTAGCATACCTCACAGATGTAGAGAGTTTTTTAGGGAACGGGGTGAAATGTTGTGGTTTTTACATACATGTACCCTCAAAGCTTCATGTGCTCATGGGTGGGGCTTTTGAGAGATAATTGAACCATGGAAGTGCGATACTCATCAGTGGGTTAGTCTGACAAATTTATAACTAAATGCAATGTTGAGAGTTAGAACCTGGTTGGAAGAAATTGGTTGGGAGGATGACCTAGAAGGGTTTATTTCTCTTGCCAACTATTCTCTTCATTCTCTCTACTTCCTGTCTGCCATGTCATAAGCAACTCTCCTCTGCTATACTCTTTTGCCATGTTGCCCTGCCTTGGAGCCAATGTACTATGGTCTGAAACCTCTACAAACTGTGAGCCAAAATCAACCTTCACTACTTTAATTCGTTGGTGTCAGGCATTATGTCTCAGCAATTAAAAAAGAGAATGCTGATCTTTTTTTTCAGCAAAGCCTCCTTGCCACATTTTAGCTCTTCGTGGGTTACACACTCATCTCTAGACCAATAAAATACTGTGGCCAAGGGCTACGGGAAATGCTGATTAACCACAGCTGGTAAGAACCCATTTAAGTGGGGAATGATTGCCACCAAACCACACAGCTGAGAATGGGGAAGGCGGTTTTTCTCAAAGGAAACTCAAAATACTATTAGGAAGAAGAGGAATGCTGGACCATCTAAAACCAAAAAGTATCTTTTAAAGTCTGTGTTTAAATATATTCCTTTGGCTTAGATATTTGATATATAAAAATAATAGTATCTTTCCAAGATATTTCCTAAATATTATCTACATAAATCTCAATATCCATAGAATCTTGAGAAGGAGCAAAGAAAAATCTGAACTCACAATAACAATCTAGAATGCCACCTGATCACTTCTTATTTGAGTATCAGGAGCCAATTCTATACAATCATTTCGCATGATCATGTATCTCCTAAGTACGACTTTTTCTAAATTGAAAAGAATGAGATTAATTAAAGTTCATATATATATATATATATATATATATATATCACTACACTAGAATCTCTCTCATCCTTCCAGACAGTATTCAAACTTCTTTTACACATTTCTAAGATGTATGATAGTGTCCTTATTAAATGGTTTTTTAAATTTGGGATATTTTCATGTTACTTAAGTCATCATTCCAAGTTAGGACTTTAATCCAAAAACAGTTCCACTTAAAAGAGAGTATTTATTATTCAACCTTAAATGAGACATTATGCTGAGTGAAATCAGTTAGTTAAAAAAAAGATAAATACTTTTTAATTCCATTTATATGAGTGTCTGGAGTAGTCAGACTCACAGAGACAGAAAGCAGAATGGTGCTTGCCAAGGGCTAGGGTGGGAGCTCAGGAATGAAGAGTTGAATGAGTCGAGCTTCAGTTTTCAAAATGAAAAAGTTCTGGATTGTTTTTGCACAGAAGTGTGAATATACTTAACACTACTGAGCTGTATGTTTAAAAATAGTTATGATGGTAAATATTATGTTTTATATATTTTACCACAAAGTTTTTAAAGTTTGTTTCATGGAAAAAGAATTTTATTTTAAAGAGGATAAAACCAAGGAAAATAAAACAATAAAACCTATCAAAATAAACCAGTATAAGTGATACAGGACTTCAAAACTTTATGGAAACTAACAGTAGCTACCATAATGCCTTTTGTTGTCTTCAAGTAGCTGCAGATACCTGCAGACATAGTGAAAATCAAACAAAACTGAACAGAGTAGAAACAATGAAAACAAAACAATGAATGCAATAAAGGATTTCAAAACAAACCAATAGTAAATCCAAAATGGCTACCATAATATGTCTTGCTATCTTTCAAATAGCTGCTCATGCCATCAGATTTAACATAATCAAACAAAACAAAAGAGAATAAAACCCAACCCAACAAAATAATTAAAATTATATAGTTTCCTGGCGGGGATCAACTCCCAGAGAGGCCTGATTCTTTCCTCCACAGTCTGTGAAAGGTGCTGACTCACAGAGAGAGGGTTGGGTGTGGCTGTCCCCACTCAGGCAGCAGCCAGTGCATGGCACTGGTTTCCAGGCAGGGATCACCTCCCGGTGAGGCCCAGCTCCCCACCTCCACCCGTGAACTGCTGGAAAAAGAATTTTTAAATGCTGAGATATCAAGTGTTGAAGATTAGATAATAATAACTAAAATACATTCTTGGGAAAGTAAAACAATTATCATTCCTTTCTTTGAGCTACTAGAACAATGAACACATGGGGAAGATGAGTAAGACAGAAGATTCTTGATTTAAAAGATCTTTTAAAATTACAAATACTGATTTTTAAGACTCTAAAGATCTTATTACGTTAGACTCAGACCAGAGCCATATATATTTCAATTGTCATTCGTTTGGACTGCAAGTTTGTTCAGAAAGAACAGTGGAGAAGAGGGGTAGATGTAGCAGTTCATCTTGCCAGCCTAGTGCCAACTCAGACTAAGAACAAGGTAGAGGGCTGCGAGCCATAGCTCAGTGGTAGAGCACCTGCCTAGCATGCATGAGGTCCTGGGTTTGATGTTCAGCACTACAGAGAGAGGAAGAGAGAAGGGGGCAGGGAAATAGAGATAGACAGAGACACACAGAAAAAGACAGAGAGAGAGAAAGACAGAGAGAGAGAGAATAAAGTAAAAAGGAGGAGCCAAAATTCACTCATTTCTCACTACCTTCACTCCTACTACCATGGTCCAAACCCCATCATGTTACATTCAGATTTCTGCAATATTTAACTGGTCTCCCTGCTTTTGTGATTGACCCCCTCAAGTATATTCTTAATCGAGAGCCAGTAAATATCCTAGTAAAAGTGAACCAGATCACCTCACTCCTCTGCTCAAAATCTTTCACAGCCTCTCATCCCAGTCATAATAAAAGCCAAAGCCAAAATCTTATAATGGACTGTCAAGTCCTGTAGTTTGGACCATCTCACTTCTCTGATGCTATCTACCACTGCTTTATCCCTTCCTTGTTCATCCCACCCAGTCACAATGGCCTTGTTACTATTTCTTGAACATAACATATGAGTTCAGCCTGCAACTTTGCCATATATATTATTGTCCCTTGTTTTATAACTCATTCCAGGACTAGTATAAAACCAGGTAGGAATAGAATTAATGGTAAGACAAGGCATATGTACTGACACTAGCTGATTCCTGAAAATGTGATGTTTTATTTTAAAATGATAAACTAATGACTTTTTAAAGTTTTTACTTTCATTTCACAAACTAAGTGACATAGAACCAAATTTAAAGATGTAAAAATGTACACAAATTTTCTTTAAAGAATTCTGTTTAAATTTTGAACTCTACATGTTTTGAAAAGTGCTGAAAATTGAGAGCGAAGAAAAGGCATTTGAGTTTTAACTGTATAACTTCCACATGGTGTGAAATCAAAAGAAAGTTATAAAAACCTGTATTATGATTGCTGTAATATTGACAGAATGTGTCTATAAATACACCTGTGTGAGCAAGTGCACACACGTTCACAGACTCCACTAGCTGATGGGGTAAACAATGCAAATTAGGATAATTAAGAGCAAAAGTCTACTCAAAGGAATTAGAAAGAATGGATATTCTCCAGGATTCTGCATAGGCAAGGGATTCATAGAAAATATTTTTTGTTTTTTTGGTTTTTTTTTTTTTGGTAAAGGCAGAATTGGAAAAATGAAAATTATTTTAATTTTCAAAGATTTATAATGTTTCGCTCTGAACCACAACTATTATCAATCATTTCTTAATTTTCTTTTGGGTTTAGTTCACCAGTCTAAGAACAGCAGCTTGTCTTGTTTTACTCTCTAAGGTCAGAAAGGACTAAGATCACTGTGGCTTCAGGGCAGCTGCATTTTGCTTGATGATGAATATTCCCTGCATCGGCAGGCTTTTCTGCTTTAGCTTCTTAGAGAACCAGGCAACAACAGAAGCAATTCCATTTATTTGACTTAACTAAAAATAGATATTTGGTCTTGGCTCCAATTTTTAATCCTGCTTCACCCAGGGAGAATGACACTGTACTCTCTCAGTCTTTACTGTATGGCTTGAGTCATCAATATGGAGTCCACCACCTTCTTCTTTCTAGAAAATTCCACCCACATCAGTGCTATGTTTCTTTTATAGACGGTAAAAGAACACAGGTGTTAGTGCCATTAGGCACCTTATGGCCCGACTCTGTTACTCATTCCATGGGTAACTGAGTATTAAATTATTTTCACAAATATGCAAAAGGTCTTTGTGCTAGTAATGGAGGTCCTCTTCTCAGATCCCCTTCAAGACTACACAGTGCACAGACATGATTGGGCAGACAGCCTCTAAGCACTGCAGCATGCAGTCTGCTAGATGTACTGTGATGGCGAGCCCTTTAGAGCTTTCAGTGACAAGCAGCCTGCTGCAGCACACATGGGAAATGTTCACCACCACTATAAGAATGTTGACCTGGGACCATGCTTTCCCCAGGCTACAACCGTGGAGCACAGAGAGCGCTACAACGGGGCTGTTACTACTCAGTTCAGGATTGCTCTGATAATCTTTGCTCTGGGCCTTCCCACCACCCTCACCAAGACTTCTCAGAGCCTTGCCCAGTCTGCAGCTCCACTTACCCAAACCACTTTCCTTCCTTCTCTCCTGTCACAGGTGTGAGAACCACATTTTGGTCTGGAGGCTTCCTCTTCTTTTCATCCTGGAACACAGATTCGCTCATAAACATCTGATAAATGGGTCAATGAGGTTGGTACAGCTTGAACTTTATTAATATACAATGATTTATATGCAATTTTTCTTCTAGAATGGATTTCTTCTACTTGTGTCCTCAGTCCTTTTCCATTCTACTAAAAGGAGATTAAAAATGAATACATGCAGACTTTCTGGCAAAAGGCGCTCACTCCATCCGTAGTGTGGCAGGTTTAGTTTGCCTCTTGGTCCAGCTTTACATCAACTCTATTCCCTCAGACTCCATTCACTTCCATCGCCATCTAATATCACAGCGCTCAGAGCCCACATTTTCACTGCACTGAGTTTTGCATTTGAATACCCCTTAGGCAGACTCCAGCAACATTGACTTGCCCTTATTTGTTCAAGTTATCATCCAAGGTATCATTTGTTTTTATTAGTTCTGTGATTACATCTTGAGCAGATACACAGTTTCTTAGCTATCGCCTTCCAACTCCAAACACACCTGTATTCATCCCTTTATGCCGTGTAACAAATGGCCACAATCTCTATAGCCTAAAATAGAGTGATATATTATTTCACATTTTGCATGGGTGAGGAATCTGGGCAGAGCTTAGGTGAATCCTTTGCTTAGAGTGTCACAAGGCTGTAATCTTGGTGTCAATGGCACTGTGGCTCCCTCCTAAACTCAGTCCTTTTCCAAGTTCACTCAGGCTGTTGGCAGGTTATGGTGGCAGTTACGGGCCCTGTTTTCCTGCTGGCTGTTGGATCACTCTCAGCTGCTGTAAGGCTGCCCACAGGGCCTCAGTGTGTGGCCCCTGATAGGCAATTCCTAATGTAGACATGCACTTTCTTCCATGATAAGAGAAGAAGAGAGTGGCTTTCTGATTTCCACACCCTCTCAGCTGTCTATGACTAAGCCTTATGTAGTTGTTAGGTAAGCACAGGCATGACAACTCCAGCATCACTTGTCGTGTAGCATAGCCTAGTTGAGAAAGTGACTAATTCATTGTTTCACAGCTCCCACCGGCACTCTAGGGTAGGTGCTGTATACACACTTGTGCACCAGGAAGTGAGACTCTCTGGGGCCACTAAAAAGTCTGCCTACCACATGGGCTGTCTCTACTTTGCTTTATGATGTTGGAGTTGAAACTTTGCAAACCATGTTTTGCCTTTGTCAGTTGACTTCCTTTTAGGTTCTCCCAACAACACACGTAAAGAAACAGAAAGACTGGAGAAGGTAAGAGTGTTGTTTTGCTTTGTCCTTGTTTCTCTCAACATGGCCTCAGCCACAGCCTTTCACTCTGGTCACAGCAAATAGCTTAATCTCGTTTATCAGCGATTTCGCCAGTCATTTCATCTTACACCTTGAAAGGTCTGAGTCTGTGTCCAGCATGACACCTCCTCTGACCACCTGAGGTGCCTGCACAATTGAGGCAACACCCAAACTGAGAGGTTTTGGTACCAGCTTCTTTTAGCTCCTCCTACTTTCCAATAATTTCATTTTCTTCCCTTCTTTCTCTAAGCCTATATTGAGAGAAATGTCTATTTGCTACCCTGTACTATCTCAGAAGTTCTTTTTTCACTTTTTCAATTGTCTGGCACTTGTTTAAGCAAGTATAGTAAATCCTCTAGGTCAGAAGCTGCTATGGTTTCCACGTTCATGTCAAGCCCAACTGATGTAATAGGTTTTAAACAGTCAGCTTTGTTGCTATTTTTTTTTCTAAGCCCTTTCATTCTGGTGAATGATAATATAGAACACAGAGATTTTAAGAAATGCACATATTGGGCTGTTAAAGAACTGTCTGTAAGCCGGGCGTGGTGGTGTATGCCTTTAATCCCAGCACTTGGGAGGCTGAGGTAGGAGAAGCATTGTGAGTTCAAGGCCGGCTTGGGCTACAAGGCTGGCCTGAGCTACATAGTGCAACCCTGCCTCAAAAAACTAGGGCTGGGAGTTTGACTCAGTGGTGTAAGCACCTGTCTGGCAGGTGCAAGGTTGTGAGTTCAATCCCTGGTGCCACAAAAAAAAAAAAAAAAAAGAAAGAAAAAAGAACTGTCTGTAATCTATGTTTAATGACTAAAGTTTCTTCTGTTGTACATATGTCTAATTCTTTTTTTAGGTTTTACATATTATTTTATATAATCACAAACACTTATATATACAAATGTTGCTTGTTCCCTAGAATGAACTCTTCAAATTGAAATGAGACTAATGGCTAAAAGTGTTTTTAAAGTTTTGATGTAAAATTATCATCTAAAATGTTATAAAAATTAGATGAATGTCTGTATCTATAAAAATGTCTATTTCTCTGTCCTCTTACCAACACATTACTTTCTTTATCTAGTAAAATAGTTGACATTTTGATAGATGGGAAATGGCATCTCATTTTGAATCGTTATTAATGGTCCGAAATAGTTCCATATGTGCATTTGACATCTCCACTTCTTTTGTGAATAAACTGTCATTTTCCCTTTTTTTAATCACTCCAATCAGAAGTGATATTATGCTCCTCTCAACCTCAATAATACTTTATTTGCATCTGGCATTTACTACACTTTATTTGCATTTGGCATTTGCCATTTGCATAATCCAGCATTGGTTATGGGAACATTTCTTTGTTTCTTTTAATCATTACCACAGTCTATTATTTTGCCCCCAAGGGCTTACTTTTTGCATTCTTTTACTCCATTTTACACCCTGTGTGAAGATAAATCCTCACAAAAGAATTTATGCTGCAAAAGTGACCTCTGTCTCGCAGGACAAATTTAGAATTCAAGCAATAGGATTTAGACTACAAGATCCCTTAGACTTCTTCCAGTGCTTAAATTTTATAACGTTCTGGTCATACTTCAGGTCCTATTTTGCTAAACTGAATTTTTCAGCTCATTTGACAGCTTCTAAATACAAAGATACTAGGAAAAAGAAAAAATAAAAAAAGTTATTGTATTCTAAGTATGTTCCTGCTGTTGGTTTATGGTTTCATGCCAATACAGTGTGAAAGCTCACTTTGCAGAATTTCCATTTCTTTAGATATGTTAAAGTCTTCATCGCTGCTATGAACATAATCTATTGAGTTAATATTTCTCATGATTTTGAGAAGACTGTGTGTTCTGCTGTTCTTGCACACAGCATAATGCTTCATTTGGGACATGACGTTACTGATTTTAACTGTTGCATTACAGATTCTTCTACATTCTGTAACTGTTGATTACCGGTGGAGGTGTTTTGAAATCTTCTGTAATATTGTTGGATCTATGATTTTCTCTTCAGTTTCATGTTTTTGTTGTATGTCAATGGCTATTTTGTTTAGTAAAATCTATATTAAGAACTATTCTTGTTAAAGAACTGCCTTTTATACCATTATATGACCATTATAATTCATCTTTACTTTGATGCACAAATTGAATAGCGTTAAATTAATAAAGTTCAGCTTGTTTTGTTCAGTAATGCTAGATTAGTGTATCAGCATAATCTTCTATTTAACTTATGCTTTTATTTTTTATTTTAAAGAGATTAAAAGAAAACAAAAAGTAAAAAACACAAACAAAGCAGTAAAAATGATACAGGATTTCAAAACAAGATGATAGGGAATTAACAATGGTCACTTTATTACATGTTGTTATCTTTGAAATAATCATTCAGATTACGAGACACAGGCATGCAAAACAGATCAAACAGTATAAGCACTCACATTTTCTTTCTATGAGCTAATAGGAATACCAGTATAATTATTTTAGCTATCTTGTGCATGTGTGTGTGTGTGCATGTGTGTACTTCTTTTCCCTTCCTTCTTTTCTCTTTTTCCTATTCCAGTTGTTCTTTCTCTTTGAGCAGTTTCTTTCCCTTTCACAATATCTATTGTAGATTTAGGATCTTATCTACTTGTATTGGATGATCCTGTGTCCCCCCAAGGTCTCATAATTTGGAGAGGGCTGAGTCTGGTGTTCATGATTGGTCCGTTGTCTAGTGCTGGGATTGGTGATGTGAGTGCTGCACCTACCCAGGGGTGGAGCCAACATATAGAGTAAGGTGGGAGGAATACGCGTCTTCCTCTCTCTCTTGCCCAGTGTACCTTGCTGCTTGGCGGCCTCCATGAATGGCAGCCCTGCCATGCCCTGCTGCCTAGGAGCCAACTAAGTATGGACTGAAACTCCTGACAAACTGTAAGAAATAAACCTTTCCTTCCCTAATTTTGGGCAGCAGGTATTCTGTCTCAGCAACCAGTGAAAAGTAGCTAAGACACTATTCTTTCAGTTTTCTACACTAGGGAGACAATACAATGTTTGCAGATGCGACTCTAATTTATTTCACTTATGAATATGTTTTCTAGTTGCATCCATTCACCTTTAAAAGCCTTGAGTTTATCTTTCTTTATACCCGAGTAGTATTCCATTATATAAAAATTTCACATCTTTTTTATCCATTCCTCAGTTGATGGGCGTTTGGGTTGTTTCCAAGATTTAGCTATTACAAAGTGTGCTGCTGTAAACATAGGTTTACAAATATCGCTGTGGTATGATGTTTTTAATTCTTCTGGGAAGATATCCAGTGTTTTTATGTTTGGTTTATATATTTTTTAAATATTTATATATTTTTCAATTGATTAAAAAGTCAGAAAAAATACAAATTGTGCATAACTTTTATAGATCTTTCCATTTCAATAAATTTGAATGAGTACTTAGTCTTATAATCATATAATAGTTGTTTATTTCTATGAGAGGACAATAAAAGTCAAACATTTAGTAATAACTGTGATATAAGATATGCTTATATTCAAATACAGTTTTGTTTTATTTTGTTTTTTGCTTACTGGTTAAATGACTTTATATAAATTATTTAATATCACCAATGCTCAATTTTTTCTATGCAAAAAAAGTACAACAATAAATACTTAAACAGTACTAACTGAATAATTAGAGCACTATTAAGAAAATGAAAGATAAAATATATATTATGTCTTTAGCACAGTGTCTGACAGAATTAGCAAATCTTTATTATCTATTATGTTTCAGGTACTCTTCTAGGCTATGAGAATGTAAAATGGAATACATAGAAATTCCCTACTGTAGTTGAGCTTAAATTCTAATGAGAGATAATAAGTAAACAATAAAATATGAAAGATATTCAGTGATGTAAAAATAAGGAGAAAAAGAAAACAGGAAGAAAGAGTATGGAGCATTGAACAGTGAACTGCGTGGAGGGGAGGTGGTAACTTTCATAGGATTATTATCTAGAGCAACCTCACTTAAAGGACACACCGGAACAGAATCTGAAAGTACCAGGGAGAAGAGCAGAAAGAAGTGGGTGAGTTCACTGTTCAGAGGGTAGGTGATATGGAGAGGATGGCACACTCATCTTCTAATAAAATGACAGAGAACACAACCAATAAGCAAATAAACAACCAAACAGGTAAAGACAATAAAGACAAATAAAGAGCATGTAATTTCAAAGACAAAAACTTAGGATTAGAATTCTCTGAAAGCTAAAGAAAAAGATGTTATAAAACTAACTTTCGAAAGATTAAAAATAGAACTTTAGATAATATAACATGATGGGAGAAATCTGTGTGCCTGTAATGCCAGAGACTCAGAAGACTAAGGCAGGAGACTTCTAAGTTCTAGGCCAGCCTGGACCCTATCTCAAAAAAAAATTAAAAAGAAAAGGAAATGTGATGTCACTTAGGGATAGAGTGCTGACCTGGCATGTGTGAGCCCCTGAGCTCAATTCCTAAAAAAGCAAAAATAAAAATAAAAAGATAAAAAAAAAAAAAACAGTACTAGAAGCCTTCAAAGCTAAAGCTGGTTCAGTCTCCCAAAACTAGGTAAGATGAAGATGACAGCTAATTGATATTCCAGGACAAAAGCTAGATCCCACTCTAGAAGTACTCTGCCCTTGTTGATGCTTTGTTCATTTATTTTACAGTACTGTAGATTGAACCCAGGACCACGAAGCTATATCTCTACCTTTTTATTTTTCACTTTATTTTGAGACAGGATCTTGCAAAGTTACTAAGTTGCCATAGTTCGATTTGAACTCGTGATCCTCCTTCCTCAGCCTCCCAGAATGCTAGGATTACATGCATGGACCACGACACCCTGCTCACATTGACTTTAAGAGACAGAGATGGTGAAGACTGCCAGCAACAAGATAGTTATTTTTTTTAATTGAACAGTGTCTTTAAACTGGCAATGATCAGACAAGCCTGTCCAATTTTTTGTCTGTCTTTGACTTGCCTGGACTGTGTCCCGATGAATGTTTTATGCTGCCCATTTATGTGGAGATGTTGATTCAGCTGACAACTCTCATTTTATCCCACAAAAAATGTTCTACTTTGAGCTACTTCTGAATGCTGAAGGTTACCCAATGTGAATTTAAGAGAGAAAATTAAGAGAGGCCCAATTCATCAACTATATTCTTGCACAATGACCAATAACTGATTCATCCCACATCCCTACAAATACCCCAATTTTGGTGGGCCCTCCTCCCAAAGCCATGTTCACTAACTTCTCCAGAAAGCATTTTTGCAGAACCTCCAGGAAATTAAAGCCAACAAATGATACAGGAACTCTGTTAAATGAAATATCTTGAAGGAGTTTTATTTAATACTAAAGATATTACTTTTTCCACAGCTTGGTTTATGACTGTCAATTTTTATTACTCCTTATTCACATTTAGTTATATATAGTTTTTTGATAAGAAAATATTTGATAAAAAAAATAAACTGAAAATTTAAAAGTACTAATTAGCAAGGAATGCTATTCAAAAGTTGACCCAAATGAAATTTCTAGAAATGAATAAAGTAGGTATTAACCAGCTGAAGAGCTAGAGGTAGAAAAAATTAAAAAAGAATGTTAAGAAGTTTTAATCCCAGCATCCCAGCATAAATAAACTGTTAGCCAACTGACTCTTCTGCAGACAATTTATATATCTTGAGTAAAAGGTAAAAAAAGAAAAAAATGACCAAAACCTTTGAACAATAAACAGAAACAGAAATATTCTACAGAAGAACTGAAACTTAGAAGAAACCAAAACAGAGTGAGACTACCAATTTCTTTTGCTTTTGGGCTGTGGACAACTGCAGCCACTCAGGGCCTGAAACCATGAAAACATACATAATATACAGAAATGAAGAATCGAGGGCAACAAAAACCTCTGGAAAATGAAGTGGAAAAACAAGGAAGAAAACTAAAGAACAGGAGCCCCGCATTCCAAGGATAAACTCTGTCCAAGGGTGTGGCTGTTTCTTGAACTATGTGTCTGCAATGAAGACTAAGCATTCCAGCTAAGGCAGAAAAAAAAGTGAGATATTTTATCTTCATCCAAAAAATACACTGTACAATTTTAGACAGACCAAATTAATTGCCTACTAAAACAAAAATATCAATACTCTTTGATGGAATATAAGAAAGTCAACTTACTTCACATCATAATACTCACAATTTCCAGGATAGTGTTCCCAAGTTACTCAAAATATGAAAAACCAGAAACATGTGACTCATTTTTAAGAGACAAGGCAACCAGTGGAGACCAACTTTAAGACACGGAATTCAGAAATAAGAACTTTAAGCAATTACTGGTACTGTGCTCAGTGAGGTAAAGGAAAATGTACTCATAATGAAATAAAATGTAAGAAACTTCAGCAGAAAAATATGAAATATAAAAGAACACAAAGACAAATTACTGAGCTGAATTAAAGTTTAAGTATCTGAGTTAAACTATGCACAGGACGGTCTGAAGAGAAAATGAAGATGATGAGAAATCTGTGACCCTCAAGTAAGCCAATAGGTACTATGAGCCTGATAAACAGAAATGAGGGAATACTAGATATAAACACTAACGATGCCTCAGAAACTTGTGAGACATTTTTAAAAGGTCTAACATACATGTGATCGTTTTCCCAAAAGGAGTGAACAGAAAAATAGGGCAGAAAAAAATTAAAGAAAAAAATGGATGTAAATCTCTCCAGTTTGGCAGCCTGGAGAATGTGCAGGATCAAGAAGGTCAGAAAAGTTTGATCAGCTGTGAAGAATAGTATAGTAGGTATCTGATAGTCAAACTTTTGAAAAATCAAAAAACAAATCTTGAACACATGGTAAGAAAAATAATATACCACATGCAGAGATGTATTAGTTCCAATTACTGCCAATTTATAATGAGAAATAACAACAACCAGAAAGCAGTAGACCAGATCTTTAAAATGTGCACAGGAAAAAATCCACCAACCTAGAATGTTATGTCTTATAAAATTATTTTTCAAAAATGGTGAAAAAAAGACACTTTTAAGGAGAAAACAACTAAAGGCAACTCATTGCCACCAAACAAGAAATTCTAAATGATGTTCTCCAGACCAAAGGAAAATAGTACCGGAGACAAAATGAAACCTTCATAAGAAAATGAAGAGTAGCAATAGAATGTGAAAGTTAAAGATTTAGACTTTTATACCTAAAATAATCACTGAAAATAATGATGATGAAAAGGCACATACCTAAATAGCTAAAGAGAAACAGAAGCAAGAAATAGCTAGCAAATAGGAATAAATAAGAAAATGGTAAAACTAAATCAATAAACAAGGAACCCTAAGTGCAGTTCCCTGAGTGTGGTTCATTTTTCTTGATCCAAAGACCTACAAATGGAAAAGACAAGTTGCTCGCCCTGCCACCAGTTCTTCTCCTTGGAAATGATTCCCTTCTCTCTGGTGTCTGAGCTAAGCTCTTTCCCTACTCCGCGTTCAAGCTTTTTTTCCAGTGACAAGTTTTTAAAAAAATACCAAAATCCTAAAATCCATATTGAAACAGGAAACATTCCTTTAAAATCAGGTAACATGAAGGGTGCCAGCTCTCACTGTTCCTATTTATTATTTTACTGAACTATTAACAAGTATACAATGGAAGAAAAAAGTTTAAAACAAAACGAAAATACTGCCATTATTTATAGATGATATAAAAAGTCATGCTTAATAAATTATTGAAATTTTAAAAGAGCTTAGCAAGATTTCAAGGTAAAAAAAATATTGAAAACTATTTAATTGTAATGCTCTAGCAACTATTAATTAGAAAAAGTAATCTGGAAATGATATTGTTTACAGGAACAAGAAAAAATATTGAGTTCCTAGGAATGCATCTAACAAAACATACACACATCCTTTACAGAAAAATTAGAAAATATTATTGAAAGACACTAAAAAAAACATTATTGAAAGACACTAAAGAAATATTATTGAAAGATACCTAAATAAATAAGCAGCTGTATAGCTACATGTTCTTTAAGAAAATTCAGTGTTCCGGTACACACCTGTAATCGCAGCATTTGGGAGGCTGAGGCAGGAGGATAGGTGCAACTTTGAGACCAGCCTGGGCTATAAAGTGAGCTCAAGGCCAGCCTGAAGTGCATAGCAAGACCTTGTCTCAAAACACACACACACACACACACACACACACACACACACACACAAAGAACAAGAAAAGAAAAAGAAAAAAAAAGGAAAAGAAAAGAAAGAAAAAGTCAGTGTTCTAAAGAAGTAAATTTTACCTAAATTCATTTGTAGATTTTGTGTAATATTGATCAAACATGAAGTTTTTTCATTGAATTTATAAGAGTAAGTAGATTGGTAAAGAAAAGATCAGATTCTCAATAAAAGTACTATTTTACCTCAGTTACAAATCCTTGTGTTTGCAAACAATTTGGTTCACAACCAAAAACATTTGGTAAAATTTTGGTTTTGTGTACAAACTCCACAACAGGTGACAAACAAGACCACAGCCCCCTTTCCCACACAAACAGAAACACAGCCACCTTTTCTAAAATTGCGAAACTAAGTTTGTGAACCGAGGCACCATTGTACTGTATTAGGTTATCACATGGGAAAAATGAAATTAACTAATGTTTCCCAACACACATAAAAATATTCAAGGGTATTTTAAAATATTTTATTTAAAGGACAGAACTATAAACCTTCTAGAAGAAAATACAAGAAAATATCTATAACAGGACCTTAAGAAAGCAAATGGTTTCTGAAATAAAACAAAGGCTAACTGTATAGTCAAGATTCTCCAGAAACATAGTACTAAGAGCATATATGTGTATAGAACGACATTTACTATAGAATTGGTTTACATGATTAGGAAAGCTGACAAACCCCAAGGTCTACAGTCTCCAAAATGAAGAAGAAGGGAATGTAATTCCAGCCCAAGTCCAAAGTCCTGAGAACCAGGAGACGAGATAGTAAAGTTTTAGTCCAAATTTTGGCAGGCTGTAGACTGAGAAAGTGTCCACTTGTGGTGATTAATTTGGGGTATCAACTTGACTAGAGTGAGAGATGCCTTGAGAATTGCTAAAGCAGACTTCTGGGTGTGTCAGTGAGGTTGTTTCCAGACCATACTGGTATGCGGCCATCAAATCAAATGGGGATGACCCACCTCAGTGGGCATCAACTCACTTGGCTGGAGGCACAGCGCAGTAAAATAGGAAGGAGAAGGAGGACGAATCTCTAGCTCTAGCTCTAGCTCCAGCTCTTTCTCTATCTCTATCATCTCTATCTCTGTCTTTATCTCTGTCTCTATCATCTCTATCTCTGTCTTCATCTCTATCTCTATCATCTCTATCTCTGTCTTTATCTCTGTCTCTGTCATCTCTATCTTTGTCTTTGTCTCTATCTCTATCATCTCTATCTCTATCATCTCTATCTCTATCTCTATCATCTCTGTCTCTGTCTGTGTCTCCATCTCTATTTCTGTCTCCCCCACCCACTCCCCACAAATTCTTCCACACTGACGTCACTAGACATGTTTTCTGCCACCGCTACTGTCTTTGTACCTCACACCCTTGGTCCTCCAACTCAAAGTAGTCAGGCAGAAGTAGTTCCCACCTTCTCATAGGAGGGTCAGCCTTTTTTTTCTAATCCAGGCTTTCAACTGTCTGAATAGGATCCACTCCCATTCGTTTTCCACATTTAAATGCTAATCTCATTCACGAACAACTTCACAGAGACACCCAGAGTAATCCTTGACCAAAAGTCTGGACATCTCATGGCCTAGTCACATTGACATATAAAACTGACCAGCACACACCAACCACAAAGGAAAAGTTTGATAAATTCAACCACCCTAAAATTAAGAAATTTTCTTCATCCAAAGATAACACAAACAATATTAAAAGAAAAAAAAACAAGCCACAAACTAGGAAAGGACAATTTCAACATAAGTAACTGCCTTAGTCAGCTTGGGTTGCTCCACCAGAACACCGTGGCCTGAGCAGCTCAAATAACAAACAGTTGTATTTCTCAGTTTCACAGGCTGAGAATTCGAGATTAAGGTACTGGCAGATACAGTGTCTGGTGAGGACACTGCTTCACAGATAGTCATTTTCTTATTACTTAATCACTTTTTCTTCTTGTAAGGATGCTAGTCCACCATGGAGGACACAACCATGACCTCACCTAAACCAAATTAACTGCCCAAAAGCCCCCACTCTTGACACCATCCCACTGGGGTTACAGTTTCAACATATAAACCTTAGAAGGACATAAACTTGTAGCCCATAACGATAATGAAATAAAGATTAATAACTAGACTGTATAAACAATTCTTATGAATCAACCTCACTCGTAGTCAAAGAAGTGAAATTAAAACCAAAAAGAGATAGTATTTCACACCACAAAGTTGGTAACAATACTATGTTGGCAAGAATATGGAGCAACTTTTATATGTTCTAGTGAGGGGTAAACTTTTATAATTACTTTAGGAAATTATTTAGTATTGCTTAGTAAAATTGAATGTGCACATATTCTATGATCCAGAAATTCTACTCTTAGGAATATATCCTAAAATCCTAAAGCAAGATTTATGCATGCACAATGAGACATGTAAGGAAATATTCTAACCAGTATGAATTGACCCAGTAGTTCATTAGTATTAAACTGAATACACCAGTTCTGTCAAGTTCACTGGGTAGAATGAACATTGGAATAGGCAATGAAAACAAATGAAATATAGCTATGTGCATTAACATGATATGGATATTGAATCATTGAAGAATATAATAATAACAAACTTACAAATACATGAATTGTTTACTATTATCAAGCTTCTGTCTAAGTTCTACGTATAATGTAATTTCACAAGAATTTGACCTAAGGAAATTGTCATGAATATATGAAAAAATTTAGCTATAGAAATTCTCAAATGTGTGTGTGTATATATATATATATATATATATATATGATAGTTTAGATAGTTATACTACTAATTTCTCTTAGTTCATTGAAAAGAAAGATTTGTGCTAATACAGTTTAGACAATTAAATGCTGATATTTTGTACTCTGAGTAACTAATTTAAAGATAAAAAATATGCAATGTATTAAACATTGTTACCCTCCTATTATCTTGTTTTGAGATTTTGCTTTATTTTTTTCTCTTTAAAATAAAATAAATAAATTCTCATTTCCATGCTATGGTAGCAAACAATTTTTTACAATTTTACAACTACATGTGATTGAATAATGGCACATCTATTGACTGGAACAGTGTGTTAGCTGGAAAAATAAATAAATAACTTTTAAAACCACACATATGATACTATTTCAAGATCATCACCTTAAAATCAAAGTTTAACAAAGGGAAATGAAAAGAAAAAATAGATGTGAACCATACCTAGCAAAAAGCGAACACCCCACCAATTTCCTAAATCCACCCTGGTATGAATAGTTCAAAATAAAGCCTACTGAAAAGTTATCTTAATAAAAGATAAGCCGTGTTCCTGTAAAGGACATACTATTGAAGAAGAAATGATTGAAACTATTCAGCTGACCTTGGGTTATTGATAACAGAAAGAGAACAAATTGAAAGAAAATGTAGTTTGCATACTGTTCCATCAGGACTTTCTGAGCATAGCTGATATAACAAACTAAAATGATCAATGGTATTGAAATTAAAATAATCAATCATGTCAAATCCCACAGGAAAGGAAAATCTTGGAAGAGCCAGACCTCTGCAGTCAGAAGTGATCGTTCACATGGATGTCACTAGCCAATCTCTCTAAGTGATGCATTACCCCTGGGTGACTGATCTAGAACTTCACAAGGGAAATGTAAGTACTTCTACAATGTGTCTAAATAGAGAAAAGTTTCCTAGTGGAAGTTGACATATTATTTTCCATAGAAAAGAGGATTGGGTTAGAAAACTAACAGTATTCAGGAGTCACACAAGCATAAAATATAAAGAGAAGTATAAAGAGAAAATCATGATGGACTAATAGGACAACAATTTTCACATATGACAATGGCTAAAGAAGTGTGTGTGTGCTAAAGAAGACATAAAATGCATAAAAAGCAAGCCATTTGTTGACCATAAACACAGCCACCAAATCCCAAAATACTAAAAACGAGCCAGAAAGAAGGTAGTTCTGGAACAACTTTACTAAACATATGGTACTCATTTCCCCCATAAATTGTATAAGACAAAATTGAAATAATCCAAGAAGGAATTGGGTAGAGCTTTCTTGTCCATGGCTTTAATATAAAAGAGAGTAGTAATATCTTACCATGAAGACTATTGCAGCAGCAAACAGCCAAACTCCTCCAAACACATGTTCTTGTGTCACTCACAGTCGTCAAATAGACTCTGTGGAATACCACCTCTTGTATTTTTATCTACACTGGCACAGTGCTTCATGCATATTTGTTCAATGACATTGGATACAATCTGTGTATTGTAGCTCCCTCCAAACCCTCATTAATCTTCAGTCTGCTGTGTCATTGCTCTTTGGGAGAATAGAAGTGGAAGCCCCAGACCCTTATCAGACTGTAATCCCCCAAATACTTTTTAAACTGAGTAAAAATATAAGCAAGGCTTTTTCCCTTTACAGGAAAAGAGGAAGATAAAGTTATTCCTGAGTTCCTGAAGAAAAGCTAGTCATGTCAAGTTATTGTACTAAGTGGAAGCACATAGCAGGTATTGAGTTAGTAAAGTCACAATAATTATTTGGATCTATCATTTTAAAAGAAAAACTCCATTTTGCAAAGATTTTCACCACTCCTTACCTTATCCTCCTTCATTTAGCAGCCATTTAGCAAAATTCTGTCACTTCACAATCAGTTGTTGTTTCCAAAGTTTCATGACAATGATAAAGTTTTAATTCAAATTATGTGTTACCTGTGGATGTTGCGGTTCATATTTAGATGCCCCCCCCCACCGCAAGCCCACGTGTTCTTGGGTGGGCTCTGGGGTAGTATCTGGGTCATGGGTTTGTGATGCTCATCAGTGAATGAGTCCACTGATGAGTTTCCAGTTAAATGCGGTTTGGGAGGTGAACCTGGTTGGAGGAGGTGGGTGACCATGGGTGTGGTCTGGGAGGGTCTGTCTCCCTTCTTCCTCCCTTGATCTTACTCTCTGCTTTGCCATCATGCTGGGAGCAATTCTCCTCTACCAGTTCCCTCTGCCATGCCAACCTGTCTCAGACCCAGCCAACCATAGACCGAAACATTCACAAACTGCGAGCCAAAACAAACCTTGCCTTCTTTAAATCACAGGTGTCAGGCATTGTGTGCCAGTGACAAGAAAGCAACACAAAAGAAGACAATGGAGAAATAAAATTTACCAGCTTTTCTTCCATGGGAAGCTCCCAAGGAAACTCCTTGCAAGCAATTCAATACATAACTACTATGCCAGGGCTGCTAACATCTGTCAACGAAAGGAGACAGACAAAATGGTATAAAGAGTTCTGACATGATGGCTTTAACAGACATGTATGTAAAACTCTCAGAGTTTTTCTCTCCTACTCATTCCAGGGATATTTTGAGCCTTACCCCGAACCATAAGGAATGTGTCATGTATTTACCGCATTTCTTCACTAGCCTTCTGGAACCCACTCTTACAGCTGCAAGGAATAACAAGAACCAAAAGCTTTTTGAGGTCCCTTGCTGTCACTTTACATATTAATCAAAGAAGAATATATATATAGAATAGAATACATACACATAGAATACAGATAGAATAATCTATAAATCTGAACTTTCATCTCTGCTTCTGAAACATTCCGATTGGGAAAACAATCCCATCTGAAGAATAGGATGAGTCTAAGTCCTCAGAGCTAAATTCCACACAAAGGACAAAACTAACAAGTCAAAGCAGAGCTTTCACTTCATGGAATAATAACTAAACAAGAGGGGGATCTGGGACTTGAAAAGTGGGTGGAAAAGATATTTTCTCCTAATGATTACCCATAGATGCTTTTTTGTTTTGAAAAATTTCACATCGATACAAAAACTAAAGAAAATTTCACCTCGACACAAAGACTAAAGAAGGCTACAATCAATACTGGTGTACAGCTTGCTTATATATAATAACTACTAGTTATCTTTTTGCACTTCTTCATCTCTGTACATGGGACTGACAAGGTCAATACTTCATGTATTCAAATCCTGATCGCCAAGATGATGATATCAGGCGGTAGGTCCTTTGAGAGATGATTAGGTATTGACGGTAGAGCCCTGATAAACAGCAACAGTCCCCTTGTAAATGAAGCACAAGACAGACTACTTTCCTTTCCACTCTTTGAAGACATAGCTGGAAGATATCTTCTATGAACAAAGAACTAAGCCCTCACCAGATGCCAAATCTGTTGGCAACCTGATCTTGGACTTCCCAGATTCTAGAACAATGAGATACAAATTTCTGTTCTTCGTAAACCACCTGGTCTATAATATTTTGTTATGGCAACACAAGTAGATTAAGTCAGGTACCTATATACATTTTCTTTTGCCAAGATATCCAAAGTATATTGTGAACAATACAATACTTCATCCTTAAGAATTTTAGCGTATATCTCTCATGAACAAGGACATTCTCCACACAATCCAACAATTACCTGGTCTTTAAAAAGTTAACTTAATAACATCAACCAACATCTAAACCACATTCAAATTGCCATGATGTCTTGTATAAGCTTTCCTTAATTTCAGATCTAACCAAATCATATGTTACATCTGGGTGTTCTGGTTCTTTAGTCTTATACTGTCATTTCTGATCTTCATGATACTTTATCCTTTGATGGGTCCAGTTTAGTTGTTCTACAAAAAATTCCACCTTCTGAGTTTAGCAGGTCCCCTGTGCTGAGTAATTGACAAAACACTTGTGGTGAGGACCTCACTGCATCCCTGAAGTACATCAGGCTAAGTCCTTATTTCAATTCCAAGTGTTACCACTTGGCACAATGCTAACTGTCAGATCCCTCTATTGTAAAGACATATTTCATCCCACTGTAACAAATGAGTAGTATATACAGCAATTCTTTAAAACTGACCATCAAAAATTTCACACTCAATGGTTTTAGCTCAGAGATGTTCCCTACCTAAGTCATTTATCACACTGGGAAGATTAAAAAACACATATTTTCTAACTTTGTCATTTCTTTTGCAGTTTATTAACTGGCATTCTGCTTTAAAGAAAAGTTTTTCTTTTTTCTCCTCTTTTCCATGTCCTCTTTTTTTCTAATATTATTGTGGAATGAAGGAATTTTTATATATTTGTTATATTTAATTACTATTAGTGTTATTTTTGAAACTCAAATTGTCCCAAATTTGGTTAGTAAGATCCCTTTCCAATCATCTTCCGAGTTGTTCTTTATTTTGGTTTGTTAGTTGGTTGGTTGGTTTACATATCTCCATCATTGTTTAAGGAGCCCCTTGGTTTCTTATTAATAAAATATTTCATGTTCAACATGAACATTTCCTCCCATAGACTTAAAATCAGACATTTCTCTGCACAACTCTAACTTATTTCCATACCTAATGATACTAGATGTTTTTATACTCCAGATGAGTCTAATTTGAATTGAAAGTACAAAAGAGAATTCCACTAAATTATCAAACAATGGCAAAATTCAAAAGAATGCTATGATTCTGGTCCAAATTTCTGAAGAAATAAAATTAACCACAAATTCCCATTTGATTCCACTACATTGGTGCCTCTGTTCACAAACTTAATTCTTTCCATGATTCTGATTGCAAACCAAATTGGATAAGAACAGAATAAAATTTCCTCATAAGGTCAACATTGAACCTAAACAGCAAATTTGATTCAGCTGTCATCCAATTTGATTTGCAACCAGAATCGTGGAAAGAATTAAGTTCATAAACCAAAGTACCACTGTACTTATGTGTATAGCAATGCTCAGAAGATTGAGTATCTACTGCACCTTCAACTTCATTCCCATATTGTCACAAACTCCCTTCATAGAGGCACAATGCATGGATTCCCAGGACTTCCTTTGGAATCTGAGTGGAAGCTTCCATTACCCCACAACTTCTGCATTCTGCATGCCTAAGCAATTGCATCATGTGACCAATGTCAAGAATTGCCACCAGTGTAAACAGACTCCTTTGAACCATGGCTGCAGTGGCCTCCAGGTGCCTGGGTGGCCAAACACAAAAAAAAAAAAAAAAAAAAAAAAAAAAAGAATCCTAGAGAACAAACTCCCTAGGAGGCATTCCTTTAGCAGGGGTCCTAAGGATTCTTTTCTCAAATAAAAACTACACTTCTGGACTTTTTGGCCTGTAATGGGTGGGCTCTTGCTAAGTACTGAGATGTTCTTTCTTCTTATCCCTGTACAAACTACTTAGTTTCTTTTTAATGGCTCCAATCGCTTCAGCAATCATATCTCTTTTGTTCTCAACTTTACATATGGCTCCATTTGGGCCAAAATTTAAATTTTCAAAAACTTTTTCTGTTCTGATTTTTGCTGCCAGTGCTCACCTATAAATCTGTCTGAGATCAGTGAACAATACCCAGGCGAATGTCTGTATGTTGGCCTGCCTTGAAATGTCCTCCACTAGAACAACCAGTCCTGTACCTTTAATCTTAGTCTCCTTCAAAGTCTCAGGACATGGGCAAAATGTAGACAAATATTTTACCACACACATGCTTTCTATTCCAGTTGGCAATAGAGTCCTTATTCCCAATTGAAACCACCCGAACCTGACCTTTTCTGTCCTCATTCCTATCAGCATTCTGGTCTTTGAAGTTTTAACCAGAATCACCCTTCAGGCTCTGCTTGTAGAATTCTAGGGCATCTCTAGCCAGCATTCCCAAACCTTTACAAACCCCCACATCCTGTAAACCAGTTCTCAACCACAGCAACAATCCCACTCTCAGTACCCACTGTGCGTATTAGTCAGCTTTCCTATTGATAAACGCAATACTCAGCACCCACAATTTAAGAAAGAGAGGTTTATTTGGTTGAAGCTTACAGAGAATTTAGTGCATTACTGGCTGGCTCCAAGGTAGGAATATCCCAGTATGAGGGCATAGAATAACAAAGCTGCTTAACTTGTGGCCTCTAGGAAAAATAGGAGGAAGGGGCTAGGGCTCACACTTCCATGATCCATCTAGGTACATCTAGAAGTATGCTTTACTAATCCCCTAGGTGGCTCCCAAGCCATTCAAATTGACAATTACATTTAACCATCACATGTCATATATCTGTCAAAAACCTTCACTTTTTCCCTTGAAAGAAGCACTTCGTGGCTTTATTTGGCATATCTGAATTGTTAACATCACTACCCTTGAACCTCAAGGCCGTTACTAAGAAAAACAAGGGTTTTTTGAAAAGAAGCACAGTGATATATGACAGTTGATTTGATAACTGTGGTGATTAATTAATGGTCAATTTGAGTGGCAATTCCCATCTGAGTTGAAATAAGCTTCTGGGGAAAGGTATGAAAGGAGAACTGGAGGAGAGGATTTTATGCTGATTTCTCTTGAAGGAGCTTTCACTGTTCTCTTCAGTGGAGCTCTGCCTTCATCAAGGAAAGCAGTTGTTCCCTTGGGAGGAGCTCTGGTCCTTGCCCTCTCCTTCAGCATCATCTGCTTACCTTTGGCATGGACACTTCGGCTGGGAGCTCTGGCCTTTGCCTTTGCTTTAAGCATCATCTCCTGGTTTTGACAGATTCTTTGGCTTCCAGCATTGGCCTTTCAGCCTGCTAGCTCAGATTCTCTAGCCTCTGGGGTCCACTATTGGACTTGCTACCACAGATCCTTTGGTCTTTTATCATGGATTCCCTGGCCTCCTGTTGCAGACTTACACAGTTCATTACTGTGGGCTCTAGACCTTCAGCTCAACTCATGCAGGACTGTGTCATGGGATCCAGGCCCTCACTAGATTCTTCAGATCTCTAGCATGCAGACAGATCTCTTGCACTCTTCCACATCTGACTCTGCAAAACACTGACTACAATAATAACCAAGACAGCTCCTAAGTGACTAGCAGGCAGGTAGTATATGCAATGTGAATATGCTGAAACAATGTGGATGCTTCCCATCCCAGACAGGACAGAGCAGGATGGTTGCAAAGATTCATCATACCACTCACAGAAGCACATGATTTAAAATTTATATTATTTCTGAAATTTTTCATTTAATATTTTCAAACCACAGTTGAGAACAGGTAACTGAAACTCCAGAAAGCAAAACTATATGTAAGTAGATACTACTATACTAATTACCTTGTGACCCTGGAAGTTTCTTAATACCCAATACCTGGCTTTCCATGTATGTGAATGAGAATGATGGTGGTACCTACTTTATGAAGGGTCAGAGAATTAAATGACCAACCATATGTAACACAAATGAAACAGTACCTAGCACATAGCTATGCTTTATAACTATCTGCTTTGTGTAGAACTTCCTTCCATAGGATTATTTTTAAAAGAATTGTCTGTCTAAAAATAAAAAAAAATTTAAATAAACAACATTAAAAGCTGGGAATTTATCTCAGTGTAAAGACCCCGAGTTTAACCCCTACTACCCCCAAAAAAACTGTATGATTGAAAGCCTTTAGGAAATGTTACATTAAATAAAGTAAAGCAAGAACCTTTCCTGTAGGAATACACCGAGTTTTTAATATTCTAATGTACGTGATGAATCATTAAATATGTAGGCCTCACATCTTATAAGAACAATACTTGGAAGACCAGACTTAGTGAAACCCTGACATGGAGAATAAAAGCTAAATGGTTTTATGAATGATTCTGAAGGGCTTCTACCTCCCTACCCACACCTTATAGTCTTTTGCTTTCACTCACTGAAGTTCCTTCAGCTAAAGTGCTACCTCCT
This sequence comes from Dasyprocta punctata, assembly GCA_004363535.1. Classification (NCBI taxonomy): domain Eukaryota; kingdom Metazoa; phylum Chordata; class Mammalia; order Rodentia; family Dasyproctidae; genus Dasyprocta; species Dasyprocta punctata. The sequence continues at coordinate 81,765 of RJWM01003492.1, read as the reverse complement.
GATACACCTGATTCCCCCAAGTGCTGTGCTCTCTGCCTGCAGGAATCGTCCTCCTGTCTCTGCCAGCCCAATGAGGCCACGTGGGGCTGCTCGATGAAGGGGGCCCAGTTGTCCCAGGGAAAATAGTATTTTCCATCCCTGATCTGCCTGGTACTTTGTTTTCAATTTTATTAAAACTCATAGATTTTTTATTTTTGTTCTCTAAAATAATTTATGTGGATTATTTGTAATTATATAAAAAGAAAAGCCACTTTCAAGTTACAAAAAGAATCTTTCATCCAGCATCGATCTTAGTTTCTTCCCTAGAACAGCGTTTAACTTTAGTGATGCAGAATTGATAATATTATATAATGCTTTTTCAAATGTCTGCTTCCCTAAAAAACAATAAACTTGTAGAGGATAGCATTAAATCTTGTCCATTTCTGTATTTCTCATAATAGTTAACAGAGTTCAATAAACATAGTACAAGCTAAGTAATGGGAAGAGTTATTAACTTTATAAGATCTGTACCTACAGCAACTTTGATTCAAAATAAAAAAGGAGAAAATTCAGAAATAATAGGTATTTTACACCCCAGTTCTCTCTATTAAAAATTTCTCCACTTTAAAGAGTTATGCCTCCCCTCTTTGAATTCTATGAACTAAAAGAAGACAGTAATTTTGTAGGCAAACTGAGCATTTTAATTTATTTTAGTAATTGGCAGTAAGCAAGACGCAGGAATCAAAGCTTACTAGGAAGAGCGTAGATGTCATTTGGGCAGAAGCTCAGTCTCTAGTTGGCATTAATTCCAGTGGGAAATGATAATTAGATATATTCAAATTCTGACCATCTGGAACCATAGGAAGCTTCTAAATTTGATTTGTGTTGGAGGAATTGTGGTCAAGAAAGGAATATGCACACAGTGATTTGGATGTACTCCAAAATGTGGCCTTTTAGGACCCAAAACATGTAATTCTAGAAGAAAAATGTGAATAGAGTAATGTTTCCCTTTGGCCCAGAGCCGTTGTTGGAAACCTGTCTGGAGAATGCACAGTGAACAGATCAGTATCTACCCAGAATTTCTAATCTCAAGGTCAATAAACAACTTGATATTTTGCTTTCAATGGGAACACTAAGATGTAGTTTTCAAAGCAAGACCTGGGTAAGCTCCGTACACAGCAAGCATTGGGAAGGCATCAGTAATGAAGAGAACCATCCAGACAGTGTGCAGACACAGTTACCCACCACCACCCCTCCTTCATGGTATTAACATCAACACAGTCTTATTCAAGACGGTTTCCAGAAATGCCTGGAAGATGGAGCTTCAGGCTAATTTCAAAGGCAAGTAATGACATTTATAGAAAATAACATAAAAGTCCAATGAGGTTGTATAGATTGAATCCCAAGCCAATCTTCCCAGAATATAAAGATTTTAAAAGCTACCCTACTGCTATTACACAGTGCCACCGCGCTCAGAGGATGACTGAACTGACGAGGTAAGTGAGGCAGAGAAGCTTCTCCAGTGATCACTGAGCTAATCAGGGGGCAGCTGGAGATCGCGTTCTTCAGCACAAAGAGGAAGTTCACTCCATCTGACAAGTTTGCTTCCGTTTAGAGCTCTAGGTGGATATAGAAATTGTTTAAGTTTCAAAATCTTTATGTGATAACATAACTGCTTTGTTTTCTGAAGGAAAAAATAGAAGGAAAGGGGAGAAAAGAGAGAGAAGAGAAAGGAAGGAAAGAAGAAAAAAGGGAGGGAGGGACTAAGAAGGGGGTAGGGGAGGAAAGAAGGGAGAATATTTGAATTAACGTGTGAAATATAGGTATGCTCTCATGCAGTTTTTATTTCCCTGCTCACCAAATTGAACTCTTATGTTAAAAGTTTCCTTTATGAGAAATGTACTTCAGGGTAATCTGCCAAAATAAGTAGTGCTGTGTCTGGGAGAAAGTTAGGATATCGCTTTGAAGAACTTCAAAGATGACAACTTCTTTGAAATCCTGAATCTGCCACTCACTAGCTTTGCACCTCTCTATCAAGTCTGCAAGCCTCCATTTCCTGATCTCCCTACACATGTTGTGGTAAAGACAGAGTAGGACAACACATGTGCAGTTATTTTCTTGTAGTAATCACCCAATAAATGTCTGCTCTTATTTTTCAGTCTTGCTAGTTGGGAGTTGTCTTAGTTACTTTTCTCATTGCTGAGACAAAATACCCAACACCCACAAGTGAAACTAGGAAAGGTTTATTTAGTTCACAGTTTGTAGAGGTTTCAGTCCACAATCAGCTGACTCCAAGACCGGGTGGTACGGCAGAGGGATATCACAGAGGAGAAACAGTTCAAGGTAGGCAGAAGGTGGCAAAGCAAGCTAGGGACAAGACAAGCCTCTTTCCAGCCCTTATATTGTATCCAGGCTACCAGTAGTAGAGTGGTGCCAATCAGTAGACTGACTTAGTAATCATGCACCCTTCATCCCATTGTACAGTGAATTAATCACACACTGTAGATTCAGCCACCACCTATGACTGTATGAGGCTTGGAGTGCGGGATATCTAAACACCAGCCATAACAGGAGTCTAGATAAAACCATCATAAAGTTCAAGGTGGAATTTTATTGTCCAATGTGATCTGTTTTTTTCAACCAGAATATATCTGACTACTTCAGTATTCCCTACCTTAAAAACTAAGTTTATTGCTCCAAACTAAGAGCAATAAAAAGAGTAGTACCTGCTATTTATTGAAACCTTAGTATGTTCTAAGTAATTCACGCAACATATATCCTCCTTTGTTCCTCAGGATAAAAATAGTTTTATAGGTGCTTCACTAAAAAAGAAACTGAGGCACAAAATGTTTCAATGGCCTGCCTGAAATTACACAGCAAGAACATGCAGCCCTAGTTTTCAACCCCAAATCTGACTGCTCTCAGCAACTGGCAAGGGCAGCACCTACGAATTTCCTGGGATGTTCTCCTTGCTGCTCAGGGAGAAAATATTTACTGTCTCCAGCTGGTGAGAACTGCCCTAAGACCTCTACTGCCCCAACATACAGATACCCTAGCATCATTCTCAGTAATGAAGACCACACTTTGTTTTTATGTAAGATTCTTCTGTTGCTCCCAGGACATACTCTAGGCTATTACTCAAGTATTTTAAAGTTCATAAAATTGTTAAATGTAAGCTACTATCTTACCCCAAGTATCTTGCCCAGTGACTACAGTCTTTATGATTAGACTGCTTCTCAGTGGAATGCTTCATACTAGTACTATAGAAAGAAGAGAGTTCTTTATATCCCTCTCCTCCCCGGCTAACTTACTCATCCTTCAGATCAGTGTTGGAATATCACAGAGAATGCTTCTTGTTCTCCCTCTAAGCCATACGCCCCTGAGTCATCCATTCATCCAGCTTTGTCACTTTCAGTACCCTCTACAAGGGTGTCAATTTCTTCCAATGTAAAACCCTCTTCTATGTTTCATATGAAACAAAATGTTTCTCTTTGGATGATAACAGACGTGACAAACTAAACATGTCCAATACTAAGCTACCGATCCTTGCCTCCAAAAACTTGTTTTATCCTTGGTCTTCCCAGCTCCATGAATGATCCTATGCCTTTTGCTTGATCAGGTCAATTGTCCGGTAGTCATGCATAACTCCTCTCTCTACTTCGTAAGTTTCATCCACTCCACTAGGGAATCCTGTTGGCTCTACCTTCAGACTCCATCCTCAATCCTGCCACTTATCAATACCTCTACTGTCCAAGCTTCTATTCTCAATAACCTCCTAGATTACTTGGTTCTTCACTTCCTTCTTTGACCCTTAAAATATTTTTTAATCACAACAAGCAGAGTGATTCTCCCACGCATCACATCTCTGCCCAAAACCTTCCATGGTTTCCTGGTTCAGTCCAAGCAAACAGTAAGATCCAACTTGATCTACTGCCCATTACCTCCCTAACCAAGGGCTCTAGACCTCTATTCATCGCCCATCAGCCACAATAGTCTTTTGCAGTTCCTTGAACTCACTCTATAGGTCCTGCTCTGGGGCCTTTGCATTTGCCCTCTCTAACCAGACACCATCCTCCAAAACCCACCTGGGTCTTTCCCTCACTCATATTAAACTCACAGTGAGATCTTCTGTAACTACACTATTTAAAATCAGATTCCTCCTCAATTCAGTTTCTTCCCTGCTTTATATTTCTCTATAGCACTTGCTTTCTATTTTACTACTAAAATTGACTTATTCTGCTTGTTGTCTGTGTCCCTCCACTAAAACATATCTCCATAGGTACAGGAATTATTTTCTACACACTTCACAGTTGAGTTCCCAGCACCCAGAACACTTCCTGGTACCAAGTAGACAATTTGTTGAATAAATCAAATCAAACTGCTCATCACCAAAAAATCACTCAGCATTATATTTTTTGTAGCCTTTTTTGTATTTTAATTGATTGATTTTTTTAATCATGGGGTTATTTACTTACTATTTCTCTCTTCTGGTGGATTAGAAGTAACAAACCACAATCCGCAAACCGCTGATTCCGTCTTTATGGCGCTGGTTGCCTAACAGCTAGCACAGCGCCTGTGACTTAGCTGATTGGCTGATGCCTGCTGATATTTGTTGAGTGAATTAACCTGAACCAAGAAGTTAGCAGTCAGCTTGGTATCTGGTAAAGGCTGTGCATTCCTGACAACACCACATACAAGTAACTCACTTGGGAAAAAAGTGTTCTGATATGAAAATAGAGGCTTTCCTACCCATTGGGAAGAGATTGTTAAACTAGATAAGTATCATATTGACACGGTACATAAGGCAAAGTCAGTTATAACTGAGCACACGTGGCCAGCATGGTTTAAGTGTAGGAGTTGACTGGGTTGGGGGTATGTTTTTGTTTTCCATTTTTCTTTCTTATGATTATAACAGTATCATCTTTCTTCACAGATTTGCTGGCATCTGAGAGGTATCAGAACTTCCTCAGGGAATAAAAAAAAAAAAAGAATGTTGCAGAATTACTTCAGTTTATCCCAATTTACAAACCTAAGCTGTCTGAAGGTTGAAAGTCAGAGATCTAAAACAATTTTTCTCTCTTGAAAGTAACCTGGTTTTGTAGTTTAACAAAGCAGGTTCATATATGGGAATCTATCCTTCTTCACAAAGGCTTCTTTAAACTGACTTAGCATTAAAATACATTAAATTTGATTTGAAATTAAAAAAAAAAAAAAAAAAGGATTTTCCTCGTTTTTTCATTGGTGTTATCCTGCCATCTAGTGACTAGAAAGTGTATGACTCTCCAGTCCAGAGTAAAAGTAAAACTGATGAGGTCAAAATCCCCAAGGGTAGGAGGTCAATCTAACAGACAAAAGCCTGTTCCTATCATGTCCCAGCATTTAAAAAAAAAAAAAAAAAAAAAAAGAAGTTTTCCATTTTTAGCTAACCCGTAGGCAACTTTTACAAGCAAGTTCTTCCTAATAAATCATTTCTATTGGACTTAGGAAGAAAAACCCTACTTAGCGGACACCATCTGTTAATATCTCCTCTGCTGCCGACCTCACGGCAATGACGCAGGTGCTGCACGTGACTTGTCCATTGGAGTAACATCACCTTTTTCTCAGTGATCTCCACATTCATTCTAAAGGTAGCAGAGAGAGAAAGCACTATATGATACAGAAATTGGAATGTGTTTACCTAATTGTTTATCACAGACTTGAAATATCACATCATTTAGCCTGGATCCAGCAAGGCCAGGTCTAGAAAGTACGAAAGTCTCCAAATTTACACCTTTAAGGGAAATTTCTCCATCACAATGGAAGCACATTTATAAGATGAACCAGAAAATTGTGGTGCAGGCCTTGTCATCTACTAATTAGTTCCTGTTTAAAAAAAAAAAAAAAAAGCAAGCGTTTCTCTGGTTCACTTTATCCAAGGGACTAAAGTAAATGTTTCTCACTGTTAAGATAATTAGAATTATGGTTATTTTATGTGTAGCATATATCTTTATAAGAAAAAAGAGCTAGATGTTTATAGAAACTCCAAAAGCATAGATTATATCTTTTTTATTTAAAGAAGTAGTACTTTAGTAAGCTATAAGTAGTTAATTTTTTTTATCTTGTACTGAGGGTAAAGTTTTAAAATACAGGTGGTTAACTAAGGAAATTATCAATACTCCATTAGCATGCATGCATTTTTTTTTCCTTGTTTGGTTTTGTTTGTTGGCTTGGTCCTGAGGATAGAACTCATGACCTCGCACTTGACAGGCGCTTGTGCTGCTGAGCTAAACCTCCAACCCCTTGCATGCATGCACTTTTTAAAAAGTATTTGTGAGAAATAATTTTCTTAAATTGTTGCCTCTGTGTTTCACTTTGCTATGGCTTAAACAATGAAGAGATCTTTTACTAAATACTTGTAGTCTTTGTATATATTTCAGGGCATCTTTTCTTTATCTATCATGTATCCACTAACCATGGACTGTCTCCGAGAGTTTACCCTAATCACATAGAATTATCATAAAGGTCTTTTTTTCAAATTTTACACATGATTTGAAATATTTTGTGACAAAGGAGTGAATGTCCCAAAGCACCAAATGTATCCTAGCAGTGATGAAAACCACAGTGGACTAGAATGGAAGGCTTCTTGAGGCGAGGAATGATTCAGATTGTGGGAGACTTTGCAGGCCAGGATGAAGAACAAGATCTTGGTCTTCGAAGGGGGTAGTTTTCAACTCAGCAGCTAATCAGAGCAAAATTTCCTTGTTTTTGTTTCTTTTTTCATGATATGCATTTTGAAATTTCAATTAGTATTAAAGGAAAATAGAAGGCTTTTATATTTGTCCAAGAAGATACAATTTTTCTGAATAGAGAAGCAGGGCAGATTCAGGAATAAGCAGTCATTCAAGGTTTCAAAGAGGCAAATCTCAGGACAATTAACTTATTCAAATCTCAGGACAATTACACTGAAGCAATGAAAGGGATGAGACCAAAGTCAGGAAGACTGAGAGCCACTGAACAAATTCAGACATCAGGGTCAAAAAAGTCAGGCCTCAGAGGTAATGGTTAAATGAGGAGGAAAACATATGAAAAATATTCTGGAAAAAGATTTCATATTTTATTAACATGTTTTTGCTGAACACCGTATAATCATTCACAGAAGCCACCACATAGTAGGTGGGTTCTGAAGTGGCCCCCAGTGATTTCACTTCCTAGGGTTCATGTCTTGAGTAATCTTTTCTGTGTGTGTGTGTGTGTGTATGTGTGTGTGTGTGTGTGTTTTAGTACTGCACATAAAATATAGAAAAAGTGACCTGATGTCACCAATAGGCAGTGAGGTACTGAAACCCCTGGCCCAACAACCTCAGAGCTGGGGAATGAGCCCCTGCCCACAGCAACGTGGGTGAGGCAGAAGCAGACCCTTCCTTCCTCTCCTCATTAAGACCAATGCCTGGGACACCCCAACTGCAGCCCGTGCAGCTGCGGCCAAATTCCTGGCCCACAGGAGCCGTGAGATAATAAATGTATGTTGTTTTAAGCTACTAAGTTTGGGAGTAATTTCCTATGCAGCAAATAGAGAATTACTATAAGTCCAATGTATTCTGTTGCCAGATGAATAAGCAGTATAAAAAAAGAAACAATCGGACTCAGTTATACGGAAAATATACAAATGCCTCCTAAAAGTCATCAGTGATAAGAAATTCTTCAGAAACTAGCAAATCTTCACACAGATGTTTTTAAACCTAAACTTACCAATGAGTTGCTAGGTGTTTCTAAGAATTCGAAATTAACCTGTTTCTTGAGGAAGTTTCCCCATTTCATAGAGAAAAAAATCTATTAGTATGTATACTTAGCTCCTTTCTCTTACTGGTTGTTGTCATCTTTGGTCAATGATGCTGTTGTAGTTGCAAAAGCCATATGTACACTCCACACACACATATACAGTCACTGGTATGTATAACATGTACACGCTGACATGTTTGCACACTTGAATATATGATATCTGATAACAAAAGGCTGTTTTTACCTCCATGCACAGATTCAGTGGAGCAAAGAAACACAGAATCACAGTTACCCAGCATCCATACTGAGATACACATAGACCGACAAAAAGGATGCCTCCTGATCCCACAGGAGAAATCCAATTCACCATGCAGATCAGCATTCCCCAAATGGTTTTGTAAGTTTTGATAGATGTCTTGTGATGAATAAGTACAAGTTCAAATAAATGTAACACTATTAAAGTGCTAAATACCTGTCCTTAATATGTATCTTCAAAAATTCTGCCTTCCAATGCTTTCCACAGAAAGAGGAGGGGGGTTGTAAAACCAAAGAGATGCTCAAATATTAGGCATTTTGCTTCAATTCTTCAGGTACTAATTCAAGCAAGGATTAACCATATCATTTTACTCATTTCTGAGCAGGATTGTTGAAATTCCTGCGGACATAAACGCTGGGGGAGATGGAAAGAGAAGAAAGCAGGTGGCCAGCTTCTCCACCCACAGAAATGTATTAACATCTTGGCGTAGAAGACATTGCCTCTGACAATGGTGAACATGATATCTCCTTCTCCGCTTTCAACGAAACAGCAGTTGTCCAAGAGGGCTTCTGCTATTCGCAAGCCCAGCCAGTGACTCACTCCTCTGGGCTCTCACAGCAGTTTACACAAGCACCAGTTACAGAAACTCTTATACTCATTGTTCTTATTTTGGGGTCCATATGCCCCACCGTCTGCTAGAGGTCAAGAGCAGTTGCTTGCCTAGCACCATACCTAGTACTTGGTGACTACCTGCTAAACACTTCTTGATTGCAAGGAGAGTGAAGTTAAAGTCAGTTGAATGACACAGACTTCACATAAAGAGTCTTTCCAAAAAAACCCTACTATGCTGTCCCACAGAGAGGGTATGGTCATCAAGCAGGAAGCCTGATTCTTACACCTGAAAGCAAACGGATTGAAGACCCAGAGGCATAAGCCTAAGTCTTTGAACCAATGAGTCTTCAAAATAGAATACAGCAGAGAGAAGACAACTAGTCTGCCTTCCAGGGGACTGCGCGACTGGCACCGACTCCAGGAAGAGAAAGAGATGGGCCTCTCGAGAAACAGCCCCGCTGGGTCAGAGAGGCTCCAACCAGAAGACAACTAGTCTGCCTTCTGGGGGACTGCGTGACCGGCACTGACTCCAGGAAGAAAAACATGAGCCTCCCCTACGCCTACCGGCACGTGGGCTAAAAATCAAGGACAACACCCCCACACACACACACCATCTCCGTAAGCAACCTGCTGGTTCAGGTCTGGCTAAATTGATAGCAACTAAGGTACATAAAGCAACTAAATGCTAGTATTATTTCGTTGATTTTGCAGACCTGGGGCCGGCAGCCTGAGCATCTCTTGGGAAGATGACAGTAGGCAATGTAGCAAATACGGGGGATTCTCTTCTGTCTTGTCTTCGAGGCCCTATATCATTCTCATTGTTTTACTTTATTCTGATTAATCTTTTTTGCTTTATTTTATATTCTGTTTTTATTGGTTTTATTGTGTTTTGTTTTTGTTTTAATTTCACTATACCTGTTGGAATGGTCAACTATTCTGAAAACAACAAGATATATTATAGTAGCTATTGTTTTCATAATATCTTTCTTTGAAGTTCTGTACCAGTTCTACTGCTTTGTTTTGATTGGCTTTGTTCTGTTATGTTTTATTGGACTTTACTATCCTTAAAATAAAATAAAAAATTTTTTAAAAAAGAATACAGCAGAAAACGTAAATGTATGTTTCATTCCTTTGATGGCTTCTGCAATGTGTACATCAGAAAAATAATGACAAAAGGCCTAAGATGCTATAATTGTGCTATCTTGGAAATAAGTCTTTCCAGAAGCATGTTAAATGAGGGTAAGAATGGGTGAATCTTTACTGGCTGCTAAAATCATAAGATGTGATAGATATTAAGCATAGTCAGAAGGACACTTTGAAGTGTATATGACTAAGGATAAAATATTTAATACAATCAGAGCAATTTTTAACCCTTGGCTCAAATCACAGCTCTTTATTATTCCAAACCCTCCACTTGTCACCTTCCATTTCCTTGATCTTATTTTCTTGTATCATTTATCAGTACCCAAAATATACGTTCATTTTTAAATTTTCACTTTCCTCCCTCAGTTATAAGCTTAAGCCAGTATCTGATAACCATAAGCATTTATCAAATAATAACTTAACCCCTACATTATGTTGAATTCAATTGTTGAAAACAGTTCAATGCAGAATTACAATCAGCAGCTATTGTGTAGAATAGACGTGTGTATATATAACATAAAGAGCCACATCCATTACAACTGCTACTAGTGCTGCGTGTGCTACCTTTACTATTACTACCACTACTACTACTGCTACTACTGTTGCTAATTATGACTGGTAATGATGACAATAAACCTTGAAGTATGTAATATGTGCCAAGTATCATGCAACTTAATATACAGGATATCATTTAATTCGCATAAGAACTCCATTAAGTAATGTGCTAATACAAAAGTTGCATTATTGAAATCGATTCTCATAACCCAAAGAACTTACTCAATGTCAGGCTTCACCAGTAATTTCAAGGACACAAAGAAAAATCAAGGGGCACAAGTAAGGCCAAGTCTGAGGAACCCCCAAATGTCCCGGGTCTTCCTTTCTCGTGCTGTACACAATTCCTGGCCCAAAATAAAAGGCAAGTTCTCCAAAGAGGTTTGCAGGTCACCTCACAGAGTAGGGAGCACTGAAGCTATGAAACTTCATAGCTAGCCTTAAGTAGGGTGAAGATTACTTTGAAAATTCTGCCTAAGAGTTTGAACCATGTACAGAGCAATGAATTTTCTTTAAAAAAAAAAATAGGTATCTATCTTACCCTATTTGGGCCACTAAAGCCACATACCCTATATTGGTAGTTTATAAAATTGAAGAATACAGGATCAAAATACCAGAAGATTTAGGTTTTAGTGAGGGACCACTTTCTGGCTCATAAAAGGTCATCTTTTTGCTGTGTCCTTACATGACAGGAGGGGTGAATAAGTTTTCTGAGGTTTCTTTAATAAAGGTACTAATCTCATTCATTAAACTTTAGCCCTCATGACCTAACCACCAATCAAATGCCCCTTTTCCAACTACCACCGCATCAAGGATCACCATCTCAATATACAGACTGGCAAGAGGAGGGCTCAAACATTCAAACAACATGGAACTCACAGAAGCCAGGACAGTGAGTCCCAATGGGCTACACACTTCATAAACATGTGCAACTGGCCAGGAGCTAATTGATTATTTTATCTCTAGATTAATAATCCTTACTTCTTGTGAAAACAAGAATGCTAGGGTCCCTATTACAAAACTTAATATGTACAGAGATAGAATTGAAAAGATACATTAAGCCATCTTATTCTTTCAAACTGAGCTTGTGCATCTGCCTTTCACAGACACAATCTGTGACCCAGAGTTATGATCCGAGCTGTAAAATCAAGTACCTCAAAGGAAAGATAGAGAACACACCTGAAATCCTTCATGGAAAATAGGTATATTCCATCAAAGAAAAAAGCATAGACCAGACATCAGTGTTCTCAGAAATCAGCTCAAATATTAAGGGATCTTGAAATCTTAACTTCGGCTTCTAAGAAATCTAAGGGTCTGAAATTGCCCCATATGCAGGAAAACCAGGAGTAAAGCTATGTTCTGTATGGCATTTCTCAGGACAAGAGAGCTAGCTGCCCTGCCCTTCGAAGGAGCCCAGAAGAATTCCCATCTTTCTGCACTTTACTTCCTCAGTACAGTTTGAGAAAACTCTCTTCTTCCCTATTTCCCCCTATGCCACAATTCTAATTTTAAAACTTCAAAACATTATATCAATTATTTTTTATATTAATTACTCTAAATGTAGCCCATATATAATTCAGCTTTCAAATTAATAGTAACATCATCAATTCGTGTACCTTTGGATAATTTTTCACTCCTTTTAACTAAAAAATTGATTGAGACTCTTTTCACAAAGCATCATGAAACAAGATGAGGATAAACAGAACTACAAGAAATAAAGATGAAATAAACTGAAACTAATCTACAAAGAGAATCCATGTGGCAAGAGCTGTAGGGAAGATTTGAATAAACTGTTTGCTTTTCCAAAACTTGAAAATCAGCCTCTCTAAATCTTAGTATGTATTTCAGAGAACTCTTAGAACAGTAGACACGGATTTCTGGAAAAATAGTTTGTTGCCACATACGACCTCGTTACCACCATTAGGAGCTGTCTATAAGTGAAAGAAGGACAGGAAGTCCACCTGTCCTATATGCTCCACTGACAGTCACTGGAAGCCGCCTCCTCCTCCTCCTCCTCCTACTCCTACTCCTCCTCCGCCGCCGCCGCTGCTGCTGCTACTGCTGAGGTAGGCACCTAAGCAGGAAATCCATCTGCCCAAGTCCCTGCACAAATGCAGGCGGTGCTCTATCTTCTGCCATGGAGGAATGGGAAATCCACATTTACACCAGACCCTACACCGAGTAGGAAGCAAAAAATGATGCACTTGTAGAGGATTAAGAACTTTTTAAAAGCCTAATCCCTAAGATTCAGGCATGTAGGACTTCTCTACAAATGAAGCTAGAACAGGAAAACCAAGAATTTTTTTCACTCCTCACTACAAAGTCTTGCATCAAATACCAAACATCGATCATCCCCATTTCAAAGTTTTATTTCACAGAACGAAAGAAAGAGAAGGGAAGCCTATTTCTAGGCATAGGATTCTACAATTCCAAATGTCCTCCAGAGGAAAGGAGCCTGGTACACTCCAGGAACCAAGAGGATGGTATGCAGCAGTCCAGAGCAAGAATGATGAAAGACAAGGCCAGGTCATACAGAGGCTCACTGGTGCCTTGTGGAACAAAGCAAGGCTTTAGGTAGGAAGAAGAAGACAGTTTCACCTGACCCTTCAGGCTTCTTCTGCTTCTCTGGGATAATGCCAACACATTTCAAGCTTTATGCTCTCCAGAGCACTTCCATATTCCTTAGGTATTTGAGAAATACTAAACTGGATGACTGATTTGAAGAGATCTAGATACTTTCCTCCACTCTCTAATTCCAGTGCTTTGCTGCTGGTTAGAATAAAAGAGAAGCTTTCCAATTTTGAATGAACTAAATGCTTGGTTATTTAGAGCCATGGGTGAGGGGGACTTTACAATGCAGTTAGCAGCCTGTGTGTAATGTTTTCTGCTGCATACCCTCCACATACCTGACCAGAAGTTATATAACTAGTGAGTCTTGTATAAATGCTTTCCAGAAATGATATAAAGAAAGATTATCTTTATGTCCCCTTTCCCTGTCTTTATCATAGTGTGACCATGAAGTCTATCAGGCAAAAACATAGAAGCAGCTAATGGTTGGGGGCAGAAAAGGGTGTTATTACTGTAAACCAAAATATTTATGTTAATCTTAAGGTAGTAACCACAGGAAACAGTTACCATCTCTAGGGCTGAGCAAACAAAGGGAAGAAGTTGAAATTTTTAAAACTTAGAAACCTGTAGGAAGGGCCCTATGGTTGATGTTCACAACTGACTTCTAACACTTCCCATTCTGCGATTTTCTTTATTACCCTTAACCAGGACATCTGCTGGCTTGGTATCTTAGTCTCATTTAGGCCGTTATAAAAAAAAAAATCTTAGGCTGGGTAATTTACAAGCAATGGAAATTTATTTGTCAGAGTTCTAGAGACTGGGGTGTCCCAGACTAAGACACTGACAGATTCAGTATCTGGTGAGGGTTTACTTCCTGATGAGGGCAGCTTCTTGCTGTGTCCTCGCAAGGTAGAAAGCAAGGCAACTCTAGGAGCCTCTTTTATAAGACCATTAATCCCATTCATGAGGCTCCACCCTCGGGACCTAATCACTCCACAAAGGCCCATTTTCATTTCCCTAGTCACCTATAATTCACCTTTGTATGTTGAAAGAATCCATTTCACAGGAGGGAACATACAAGCACACATCTCTTACATCGATCAGAAAGATATTTAAGGTGCTTTTGTTACACCTACAGCCTTCTATTTATGAATTGGAATCTTTCCAACAAAAAGGAAAATACATTTATTACAAAATGAATCAGATATTGGTTGTAAGATCAGTATTTCCTATAAAGAGAAGGTAAAATGTTTGGATAACTCATATTTAGTGAATATCTGTGGAACTTATTTGACATCTGTGAAACTTATTTGACACGCATTTGACAAATTGGGGGAAATTTTTAACTGACTCATTAAAAACAGCACATACATACACTCTACAATAAATCACAGATAAAGTAGTTCATAGCTAAGAATTTCTTAGATTCCTTAATTAGTAGACCCTGAGAATAATGGGATGGTGTAACACATTTCTGACTTATATTTATAATAGGTAGTGTAGAATAATGGAATGAAGACTTGGCAGCAGAAAGGCCTGGGAATCAGTACTGCCTCTGCTACTTTTTATACTTGAGTTTTTCAGCTGCAGAGTAGGGATAGTTATACATATTTTAATACGTTGTCATGAAGATTAAAAAAGGTAGGGGAAGTGCCTAGCATAGAGTGGTACCTACGACCCACTTTCCTCTGCTGTTTTCCAAATCACAATATTACACAGAACATCTTTGATCTGATAGTGTAGTCAAATAACTAATTCAAATGTTCACTTTTAATAGAACCAGCCTACTGAGCTAAATTGATTCTCCAAATTAGTTAAAATGCTTAAATTGACAGCTTATGCAGGTTTTGTGGAGGATTAAAATGGCTCCTGTTGTTCCCTTGGAAGAGGAAGGCGGGGCTTGCCCGAGCACGAATCCTCTCAGCGCTCCTGGGTGCTTCTCAGTGTGAAACTTGTTGACAGCGATTGCATCCCTGTGCTACAATACACCCAAGCATCGCCTTCGAGGTGAGCATTATTGCTATTATTCTAACTGTACTTCTTTTTCTGGAATTCTGAAATTTTATAGGGGACACAGTAACAATTTAGGAACTGTGGGGAAAACAAAGATGGAGTACTTTAATCTCATAACTCCTTCTGCTGAGTTGGCATAGGCCAAAGATCTATGGAAATAGAACTCAACCTCAGGCTGGAATCTGACAGCCATATTTCAGCCCAAGAACTCTTGGAAGAAATACTAAAGACAGCTTTGCCACACCTGCTTTTGACGAACAGAAGCACTACCTCGGAATAGTGAGGGCTTGCCTGCAGATTTGTAAAGGTTGTAGCTTGTGAGTCACTACCCTACCTCCTTCCACAAGCCAACTGCTCCAGTTCCAAGATTTCCCAATCAATCTCCCTTGATTCTACTGCTTCGCTCACCTGTGGACTGACTTGCCCGTATTCCCATTGTCTGCATCATGCTTTCTAGATGCTCTGATTGTCATTGTTCCTATCAAAAGATGTCTCAGAAACTTCTGCACTAGCTGGGACATTTCTGGTAGTATACACTAAAAAAAAAAAAAAAAACGATGAAGAGTGTTGGGTGTTAGGGGTGTAATTCTATGTACTGTTGCAGTCATTTGAGTCCTATGGCTGCTCTGGCTCTGATGATGTGGAACAGGTTACTTACCTAGAGTTAACCAAATGGCAAAACTTAAAGGCATGGTTCTCTAGACTCCCAAGTCTACTCAAGATTTCTGACACCAATTACAAGGAATTGGAATCCAACTACAAAGTTAAAGGGTGAAGTCTACACCAGATCACCCTCACTTCTCACACCAACTGCAAGTTCAGTGGAGTTCCCCAAAGCACCCTCACATTTGCTAATTCACTAAAAAGACTCACAGTACTCACCCAAATCTATTAGTCTCATGATTACAGTTTATTACAAGGCACAGTTACAAACAATCCCATTGTCCTTAGGCCACATTACCTTCTCAGCAGGGACATGTGTATGCCAACCAAGAAAGCTCATCCAAGTCTCCACAAGCAGAATTTTATTGGGACTCAATTAGGTAGTGAGTAATTAGTTGATTGATTTGCATATGTGGTAGAAACTCGCCTTCCAGATTGGCTGACACCTGATTCAAAGGTCCAAGCCCAAAACCATCTGGTTGATCTTTCTGATGTGACCAGTTTCAACCCGTAGAGTATTGGGCATGGCCAGGCCCCTCTCCAAATAAAAACATTCCGATTGGGTATGTCATAGATTGCCTCTCAGAAACCCAGTGCAAAGTTCAGAACTCCCTTTGGGCAAAATCAAATTCCTTACTATATGTTATTCAACAGCGCTGAACCTTAGTTTTTCATCTGTAAAATAAGGATTCTCGTCCTCACCCTATATATGACTTTCATACTATAATTCATAAAGAGCTAAAATGATTTCTAGACTCAGAAAACCCTACCCAGTAAGAGAAACTTGTAGTTTTCCCCTAAAAATGGGCTAGTTCCTGTGTCTAACTCAAATGCTGTCAGGGAGCTCGGGCCTCTACACCATTTGACTTCTCCCTTCACAGGAATAATATACCTGCCTGGTGTGTTATCACAGTGTTGTAAAGCCAAACAAATTTCATTGAATTTTAAAATAAAAATGAGCGGGGCGTGGTGGCGCATGCCTTTAATCCCAGCACTCGGGAGGCTGAGGTAGGAGGAGCGTTGTGAGTTCGAGGCCGCCTTAGGCTACAACGCAAGCACAAGGCCGGCCTGAGCTACACGGTGTGACCCTGCCTCAAAAAACCAGGGCCCAGAGTTTGGCTCAATGGCTTAAGCGCCTGTCTGGCAGGTGTGAGGTTGTGAGTTCAATCCCTGGTGCCGCAAAATTAATTAATTAATTAATTAAATAAAATAAAATTTTAAAAAATCCATGTATATATGGAAATGCTCAATTATCAAACTTTTTTTTAAGACAATGGTTCTTCCCCCAAGTGCTGGAACTTGTGCACCCTGAAAGAGTGACCATCTGAAGGCAGTGACTGATGAGCCACTGTAAAGTGTCTTTTAGATCGCGTCCAGAGGAACAGAAGAGTTCATAAGTGGATTCTGTCATCTGATTGTTTGTGTCCCCCAGAGTCCATAGGTTGAAATCCCAGCATGTTATGTATTCAGAGTGAGGCTTCGGAAAGTGATTAGATTGCCAAGGGAGAGCCATCATGATTGCGGTTTGTGTCCTTATAAAAGAGACGTGAGAAACTCCCACCCCTTCCACTGTGTAAGTACATAGTGTCTCTGAGGAAGAAAGCTCTCAAAAGACAGAGTATTCCAGATCCTTAATCCTGGACTAAGCAACTTCTCAAACTAAGAGAAATAATTTCTGTTGTTTATAAGTTACTCCATGATAATTTGTCACACTGGCTCAAAAAGACTATGACAGTGGATAGCTGGATTTTCTCCTCTTTCTCCCCAAAATATTTTTCTGTGTTTTTTCTTTCTCGGCTAAGTAGCATTTAAGACATTTTAGTCCTACAGTCTCAGTTTTACACTAAATGCACCCAGCTGGAAGGCAAGCATATCAACAGTTCTTTAGAATATGCAGTACTTGGACGGCTAAGTTTGAGAACCATCCTCCCACATGCCTTTTGTACTTTCAGGAGCACCTTTGTTGATGGAACCAGTGCTGGTCTTGTTTGCTCTCTCTGCTCCCTAAGAGAAAGAGACCAGCTCCAACCAGCAGGCGATGTCTTAGGGCTCTGCACCTCCCAGTGCGAGGGGTCAGCGATAGCCCTCTCCTGATAATCAAGCAGCTCTGTCCATTCTCAGAGGGACCAAAGGAACCCCAAAGACGCAGCTGTGAAAGCACATTATCCTCCAAGGAGAGCGACTTGATGGGACCCCAATTTGGCTAGGGCTGCTATGGGCCAACGCAAAAATGCATATCATTTCCATTTTGATGAATGATTTATAGACTCTGAGTGGTATGGTTCCAAGATACAAAGAGGCCAATTATTCCTCACCTGTGCTCTGCTGCAAAGGACAAACGAGCTTGCATAAGCAAAAAAGAGGGGACAGATGCAAACACGAATCATTCCTGAAAGGGAAGACTGTTCTCCAGCAAAGCCTGTGCTTCTCCCATAGAATCAATCCAAGAGACTAAACAGGAGGAGACTGCGTGTCTTCATCTGATGTGGCCCAGCGCCAATCTGTTGGAAACTTCATCTGCTCATTTAAGAGATAGGAAAATTAGGAATATAAAACATGGGTTTTGTCTGTAATTTAAAGAGACAAGCACAGTCATTATTTCTAAACAAACTCGTGCTGTGTTTAGTATTGTAATGCAATGGGGTCTGGCAGAGATCAGAGGGCCACTGACTGAGGACACAGAGACACAAGGGTAGAAAGGCTTGAGGGAACCGACAAAGATGAATACCATGGCCAACAGCAACAGAGCCCAGGTCTCAGACAAGGGAGGGCCCTACGGGCAACTGAACCAGGGGGCCACTGAACAAAGCTGCAAGACTGGGCCAAAGAACACAGCCAACCCACAGTGTCAGGGCAAGCAGATGATCCAGGAAATAAATAGTATGATCTCAGGTTCCCCCGCCCCAATCTCCAGCCTCTCTCTCTCTCTCTCTCTCTCCCTCTCTCTCTCTTCCTCTCCCTCTCCCTCTCCCTCTCCCTCTCCCTCTCCCTCCCCCTCTTTCTCTTTGAGAGAGGGTCTCACTGTGCAGTTCAAGCTGGCCTTGAGCTAACTTTGTAGCCCAGGCTGGTCTCGAACTCCCAACTATCCTCCTGCCTCAGCCTCCTGAGTGCTGGGATTACAGGCATGCAACTTTCAGTCTCTTGCTGATGCCTCCAGTTGGCATCACCCACTAAAAACCTGAGAACAAAAGAAAAATGAACACAATCCAGACCAGACCATGTAAAATGGAGAGTGGACTTGGATGTATAAACAAACAAACAAACAAAAGCACAAGAATGCTTTATATGTTTAATCATTAAATGTCGTGTAGTGATACACCTTGTGCTGTGAGTTGTTTTAGCACATAGTACGTCTTCAGTCTTCTAACCCTCCCAGTCTAACACACAGGACACAATTGACTTGAGAGCGTGAATGCTAAATGAATGTGAATCCCAGTTATAAATTGGACTATCTCTGAGATTTGCGTCATTTAATAAATCATTAGATATTAAAACCTTCCTCATTCAAATGTTGAGTGTGAATATGTATTGTCTTGAATAAATCATTTTTATGAATTTAAATATATTGAAAAGACAATCTCCTGTGTCTGACTTATTCATGATCGATTTGCTTAGAATTTCTTTCTCATTAATCAAGGATTCAGAAACCCAAATATTGACATGACTATAAAACTATGGAATTAAATTAATTAGAAATGATTTGAAGAGTAATTTGACCTATTCCACTTTGGGGATGTCTGTAACCAAGCTATTCAGACAGGTTAAAATCTACCCTGTGTTATCCCATCGCCCCTGTGGTAGTTAATACAATGGCCCTTAAGAGGATATGTTCAGGTCCTAATCTCCAAGACCCATGAATGTTACTTTATTAGGAAAAAGATCTTCACAGATATATTGAAATTAAGGACCTACAGATGAGTTGGTTGTCCTGCATTATCCAAATGGGCCCTAAATCCAACGACAGATGTCCTTGTAAAAGACAGAAAAGGAGAAGGCACAGATACACAGAATGAAAACAACATGGCTTCAGTTTTGTCTCCTGGAATCTCTTTAGCATTTACTCAGTGCAGAAGGTAGAATTGTGTCCCCAAAAATGTGTTCAAATCTTAATCCATGGTATCTGTGATAGGGCACTATTTGCAAATAAGATCTTTGCAGACATTACCAAGTTAAGCTGCAGTCATACTGGATGAAAGCGTACCCTCACCCAATAACTAGTGTGCTTATAAGAGGAAAATTTGGAGACAGACACAGAAATCTGGAGATAGACACAAATTTAGAGCCTATGGCTACAGAGGCAGAGGTGGGAGAGACAAGTCCACAAGCTAAGGCACACCAAGGATAACCAGCGACCTCAAAAAGCCAGGGAGACACAAGGACTGAGCCTCCCTTGGAGTCTTTGAAGAAACTGTGGCCACACCTGTATCTTGATTTCAGACTCTAGAACTATGAGATGACAAATTCCTGTTGTTTTCTGCCACCTACATTTGCAGTAATTTGTCACAGTAGCCCTACAAAACTAACAGACCATATATACAGGTAACAAAACCTGCTCAGTAGCAACATGCAAGTGTCACTATGCTTCAGAGCACTGCAAAGGAAAAATGGTGTCCATATGCCATGATTTTGAGAGGGATAAGTTACCTTCTTAAAATGTGAAAGGACAGCATCAGGGGGATTCTCTGGATTCACAAATTTTACAGTGCTGATCATACTAATGACCACCACCTGGGCAATAAAACATAATTCTATAGTTAATCTATATGTAACATTTTTGTGATTATCTTAGAAGCTTTACTAAAGACTCTAAAACAGTAGTTATTATCCAAGGACTATTTCATTTCCTGAAGCTGTTTGTCAATGTCTGGGGACATTTTAGGTTATCACAGGTGGGAGGTATTACTGGCGTCTAGTGTGTTGAGGCTACAGATGCCACTAATCATTCTACAAAGCACAGAAGAGCCACCCTTCCTGAAAAACTGATCCTTCCTGAAATGTTAATAGTGTCAGTATTGAGAACCCTAACCTAAGGGAATAGTCCAGGACCATGGGGCAGGAAAATCAGCTGTTACTGTAGAAACACAATGAGCCAATCCATGTTAATCCTAGTGAAGATCAGTGGCGGAAGGCACGCGAAGGCACCCCTCAGAGAGGCCAGATGGCTGCTTCTCGCTGTGGACTGCTCATCCCTTAAACAACAGTATTTAGAACCGTGCTTTGCTTTCCCTGTCTTTGAAATAGGGATTTGAAATAGAACACATATTTCTTAATGGAAGGGAATGAGAAAAAAAATATATCAAAAATGCTTAACACAGTCCCCATCTACAGTAACTTTTCCAGGAATATAAACTACTTACTATCATCACTACCACGACCATACTGCATCATGACAGCTACCAACAGAGTCTCAAGAGTCATTCATCCTACCTCTGCTTTGCCCCCAAATAACTCTTTAATCGCATCTATGAACTTTCTCTGTTTTATATTACCCGGTTGCATGAGATCTCTGGAAAACTGAATTGCTGATCTTGGACAAAAATTCTAAAATCAAGTCAAGGTCCATTTCCACAAAAATACATGAAAATGGAACTAGGTACAAAATGAAAGCCTTATCAAATCATCAGGAAAAGAGCTTTAATAAGTATCTTACTAGGAGCTCAACTGTCTCCTGATTAAATGTGTGGCAGCTGAAGTTTCTAAAGCTGCTCAGCTCCTTTGTCAGCCGCAACCTCTGCCCGGGGCTTCTGCATGCAGTTCAGCACTCTTCTACTCTTTCCTGGTCTTCAGAGTCAATCCATCCCGACTGCTAGTTAGTTGGTCTTAGTTTCACTTATTTATCAATAGTGAAGGAAACTGCCATACTCTTCACTGAATTTCTATTCCATTCAGGAGACCTGAAGCAAATAGGCAAAGGCAGAGCCCAGAATTAGGACACGGGATATTTGGGTCAGGACTGGATTAGGAAGCTATGAGGGCTGTAGAGAAGACTGAGAAGTTTCTTCAGAAAGCAGCCCGCTCTGAGAGAAGCTGCGCTGAAGAAGATCCTCTTTGAAAGGCCCTTTCCAGAGGGATGGCTTATGAATAGGAGGAAGAGAGTTTCTGCGTTTCATTTTGGCCTCTTTCCAGGCTAAATGCTGTCAGGATGCAAACAGTCCAGAGAGGCAGAGGGATGCTGTGCAAAAAAGGAAAGATGAGGAGATAGAAGAGAAGGAAAGAGGCAGAAGCTTGTGACAGGAAAAATGCAACTAAGGGACAGGCGATTATGAAAACAGAAAGTAGAAAAGCAAACAAAATGGTCATATCTTATGTTGCAAAATCTCATGATTAATGTGCTATGGTTTGGATATGGTATAAGCATATTCCTTCCAAGTTTCTTGTGCCAGAAACCTACTGCCCAGCATGGTGATGTTGAGAGATGGTGAGGGGCCTTTAGTGGGGCCTAGGGCATGATGATTAGTTCACCGGTGGTGTGACTCAGAAGGAATTCATGGGGTTCTTGCAGGAGCCCAGAGGGTTTGTTATGAAAAAGCAAGTCTGGTCTCTCCCTGCTCGCTGACTTCCTGTCTTACCATATTGTCCTTCTTACAATGCTTCCACCATGATGCATCCACCATGAGGTCCTTACCAGAACCCAGCTGATGCTGGCACCATGCCTTTGAACCCCTGACTCTGTGAGCTAAATAATCTTTTCTCCATAAAGCATCTAGCCTCAGGAATTTTGTTACTGCAGTGGAAAAAAGACTAAGCATAGTGATATTGGGTTCAAAATTGATTCCTGGATGGAAAAAAAATGATTTCCTGTTTTCCTTTTGTTGTTCTTGTTGAGGTACAATCCCGAAGTATCTGGAATGTCATGCACATTATCCTTTCACCTAAGTAGGCCACATAGAGCTCATCGGAATGGGTGGCTCATTCCTGCCCAAGGTAAGAAGTTTGAGTTCAGAGTCTTGTGCTGTGATTACAGAGCCCAGATCACCACTTCTACCCTGGTGAATAAAGCAAAGAAGGGATTAAAAAAACCAAGTTTGTGTGAGCAGAAGCCTGCAGAATCATTCACTCAGCAAAGGACTGAACCAAAAAAAAAAAATTCCAGCCTCATCCTTCTTTTCACACGTGTCTGTGAGCTCTGCATATTTCCTGTGGCTTGACAAAGAGCACATATGGTGGTCTGGAGTTAGAGGTGCATGCAGAAAGCTGGCAAGTTCTCACTTTAATTACACACATGCTTGGCTTCAAAATACCTCTGTGTATTCATTGCACAAAGAAGAGTATTTTAGGTTTTAAGCAAAGAATGCTGCACCACACCCCACTTTAATCATCCCTAATCAGATCTCAAATCCCACACCAGTATTCCATATACCCAGATAAACCATGGCAACAAATATAGGAAGTCTGGTTAGACTCAATGCTATTTTCTTACCATCTTGTTCTTCAAATTTAAAGTTTAAAGTAAACAAAGGGGAAAAACCAGAGTGAAGTTTCAGGAGTAAAGATAGTTGGAGACAAATGACTAGATTCAGCTGCCTTTAGACTGTTCCACTGCAAAGGAGGAAAGAGAAGCAGGCATGGGGGTGTTGTTGCTGATTTTTCAGGAATTTCTAGAATAAGTGGTAATGGCATTATGAGGAAGAAGAAAAAGCAATTGCAGCCAGCGATGAAGACCACCACAGAGCAGCTCTGAGCAGGATTTAAAATTAACTAACTGGCTTTTCTATGTTTATCTGTGAGTCTGTCCCAAGCCTAGGTCCCTTGTCTGGCAATGGGCAGCAGATTCATAGTAAGTGAACCTCTATAAACCACTGGTCCCAGTTGAGGCCTGTAGTGGCCTGTGATGCCAGAGACACCCCAAAGGACAGAATAAGGCCACAGCTGAGGATGCCTGGCTCCCACCCTAATGGGCTAAATAGAGGTGCAGCTGTAGATGGCTCACTTCTGTAGTGAAGTTCGCCTAAATTAATACAATTTATTACTTGTCCTTGACCTGACTCCCAAGATCCTGTTCAGTCTCCTGCGTTTTTCACTCTAACTCCTTCCCTGTTTGCAAACCAAAAAAATATGGGCCACCCAGAGAAGTTCTTTGTCTCAACCCCCAGAGAATCTAGAATATCTGCAAGAGGGTTTTGATCCTCCTGAAGCCCTAAAATCATCCCACTTGTCTCTTTTATTTAAGCCTTCACCATCCACTTGTTTGGGAGGTTGCAGGCCTGATCAATCGGTGATAAGCCAGAAGATTCACCAGAAAACTAGAAGTCATTTAATCAGAGCAATAAAAATCCACTATTACATATTCAAACTCGCAAAACTTGACCAATTCAGGCACTGACTCAGCCATTCCAAATAAAAAATCATTGTATCATTTTCTGTGTTATGTTTTATTTTATAGTAATCAATTCGTGGTTTCTTAGGAATTCATTAAATATTCTGTTTACTAGTCAGTTTTCTTTAATCTGCAAAGAGTATACCTGCTAGGTCAGTTCTAAAACACACAGCCAGTAATGGTTTAATTCTGAAAAAGTACGTACAAAAGAAATATGAAAAAAAAAAATCATGTTCCTTCCAGTTCTGCAGCAACTGCAGTAGGTACATTTTGTGCATATAAAATAAAAATGAAAAAGTTATGGCTATTTCATCTTTAAATTTTTCCTAGTGAATTTGGTCACTGTGTCTGATTCTTTGCTGCTGAAGAGGTGCTAGTTGTATTTAATCTCAGAACACCCTTGTTCAGAAGTACGCAGCTCACTTTCCGTGGCATGTGCCCTCTCCCAGCAAACATTCACTCTTCAATAAATCCCTGCGCGTAGATGCTCACGGTCTGCTCATTCAGGAAGTCTGGGCCAAGCCCCTGTCTGCAATCACTCTCATCTCCACTCGGATGCTCAGGTCATGGCGCTTCAAAAACACCAGCTGTTCCCCGCAGCTTTTAACAATGCTGCATGGACACTAATCTCACAGATTTTCATATAAATCCATTATGGTTTTATCTCTTTTTTTGTTTTATCTTCTGGCCTTAATATTAAATGACTGACAGGCAGGACATGCTGACATCTGTAATCCCAGCACTCAGGGGACTGAGGCAGGAGGATCACTGTGAGTTCCAGGTCATTCTGGGCTATCAAGTGAGTTCAAGGCCAGTCTGAATTGCATAGTGAAACCTTGTCTCAAAAAGACAAAAAATATATACACTAAGCGGTTGACGAATAGCAATAAATAGAAAAATGAAAATGACTTTTCAATAATTTTTAGGTATTCAAATACTACTGTGGCTGACACTAAAATTATTGCTGTTCTTTACCCTTTTGCATGAAAACAAGCCAGTTTTCTTTCCTCCTTAGCTCCTTCATAGCTTCGCAGTGAAGGCCACCAGAAAACAAATACAAGGCAAGCACACATCCCCAGACTCATCTTGACCTAAAGTATCGATTCTCAACCTGACCCAAGACCCTTTGTAATCCTGTCTGACAACATCACTCTTCTGACAGATGGGTTTGCATCTCATCTGAAAGCACAAGTCCCCGCTGTGTCTAAGCTGTGTGTCTTTAACCATGTTTCTTCATATTTCAGTTTCTAAGTACCAAGTCCTTTAACTTACCTTGTAATAGTGGCACTAATAATAAAGGTCATAACATATCTCTTAGTAATAGCAATCCATTTGGTTATTAATAACCCATCTTTGAGTAATAATACATTATTGGTAATAATGGTAGTAGTTATTGTCTTTTTGAGCATTTGTTTCATGCCAAGCTGTTTTCTAAGAGCTTTGTATATATTAATCCATTTAATATGTGCACCGCAGGACCCTCCTTTTCAGGCTTCCTTCTAAACTGTACACTGACCAGGAATCTCTGTCCAGGAGCAGAAGTGCCCCTCTGCGTAGCCTCCTCCTTGATGCTAAGGGTCTGTATTCCCTTATCGTCAAGCCTTGTCTATAGCAGTTTCCATCCAACTTCAGGACTGCATTTACAACTTGCGCCCCACCTCTGTAGCAGTTTGTCCTGACTATAATTTCAAGATAGACAGGATTTCAATAGCCAGAACACGCAGCTGCATGGCTTCCCAGGAAATTGCTCCCCATGCTGGGAAGTTGGGGCATAAGAGGTGGCTGTGGTCCTAGGTCTTTCCCTTCTCAGCCGTCCTGTTCTGCTGTGTTACTGACCTGCCCGGAAGCATTCCTGTCTGCAGCACTGATGTCAGGACCAAGTTTACCATCTGTGCCAAACCCCACCTTGCCCACCAGGAATTCGATTAACCTAATGGATTGCCACATGGTAAAAAACTATAAACAGGATCTTACTCCAATTATTTGAGCAATGCCTTATAGCTGTTCTTTGAGAATAGGTAATAAGTACTTTCCTGAAACCCAGAGTATAGCAATTAGTGTCTGTGAAGTAGTCAATAGAACGTAACACAAAGACATGTTTAATCAAAAAGAGTACAATCCTCTGCAGGTCATGCAAAAGTGAGGTGAGGTAGAACAAAGGCAGGCTGGATATTGGACAGACATTACTTTTAACCTTATTTTGCTATCAATTCACTATATAAAGTAAAGAACTTAACTTAAACCCGGAGTCTCCTCCTCCATGTGTTGCATAGGAACATGGTAACACTTCTTACCTATGGTGCTGTGGTGGGAACTCAAGTCATTGCACTGCGGGGCCTAGCACAGAGTATGGACAAGATACACCCTCATGATGGCTAGGATGGTGGTGGGGGTGACGATGATTACTGTGAAGGTGGCAATGGCTGCAGACCATATGCAATATGCTAGACGCCCTTGGTGGAGAACATAAGGAGAGCATTTGGTAATGGTTAGAAGAATCTTCAAAAAAAAAAAAAAAAAGAATAGCAAAAAGAAAAAGAAGTGGGTAAAAAAGCTAAGACAGCTTACAATCCAGAAGAGAGACAAATACAGCATTCTTCAAAATTTTACAGACTTATGGCCCCCAGCATCATGAAATTTTCCAATGAATCTCATCAAGGTGATTTTTCTCTTTGGAGTCATCACTGTGGACTTTATTAAATATCAGTTTGGATCACACTGACTCTCAGCTCGGCTGAGCTAAATATTTGTCTTGTCTTTTTTTAAAAAAAACACTGAATGTTAGGGAAATTTGCAGGAATTTAAATTAACCACATAAAGCTAGATTTCTGTACTACCCAGGAAATTCAAGATATGATTAAGCTGATTCATAGACAAACCAGGAAAAATGAGAAAAAGGAAGCAAAAAAGGCAGGGAGGGAAGAAGGAATGGAGGGACAGAAGGAGGGGAGGACAAAACTAAAAAGGAAGAAGAAAGGAGAGAGGGAATAAAGGAGAAAAAGAAGAAAGAAAAAAGAGAGGAAGAAAGAGAGTCTGGAAGAGAGAGAAAGAGAAGGATGGAAGATAAAGAATTAGAGCATTTATACATACCTAGAATTATGTTTATTTAAAATAATAAAACCAGGACATGAATTTACAAGGTGAGGCATAAAAGGCCAAGCATATTCTGTCTAGACATTTTTGAGGCAGAAACTCCAAATGCCATCCAATCATAACCACAGGAGACAATGCTCATGAGAATTTTGGAAAGAGAAATTGAGTAATATGCTGGAACAAATGATTGGTTTTTTTAGCCTTCCACAACATCAAATCATGGAAAGATTTCACAGGTTGTCTGTATAAATAAAATATGAATATCAAAGTTCAGAGTTCCCTTTCTGCAAATAACATTTATCTTTGTTTGTGTAAAAACATTTCAATCAACATGAGTTAAGGTTGGCTATTCTTCCATAGTAATACGTCTGGTCCATAGTAATATGTCTGGCTTTCACTGTCAAGGAGGAAAAAGAGCAAAGTTAAAAATGTTTTTCATTAAAATCAACTTTCCAGGACCCTCCCTTTCTAATTTTTGATACCTAAAACAAATTGACTCTGCTGTTTATAACCCAGATCTGTTTAACTCTCAGCTCACGTAGTCTCCATGTGCTTGCAGCCTCCACCTTCACTTACAAACCAAGTCAAAAATCTTAATTCAGAGCTTTCCGTTAAGTTTATACTAAATAACAATATGACATATCCTCCCCAAAACCCCAGCATTACCTTAGACCATATTCAGAGGCATCTAGTATTCACTTTACTTTTGAAAAAAAAAAAAAAAGGCCACAACTAGAACATTAAATCATTATAACTTTTAAAGAATTTAGGAGCCAGGCGAGGTGGGGCACACCTGTAATCCCAGCACTCAGGAGACTGAGGCAGGAGGATTGCTAAAGTTCTAGACTAGTCTGAGATACAAAGTGAGCTCAAGGCCAGTCTGAATTGCCTCGGGAGACCCTGTCTCAAAAAGAGGGGGGAAAAAAAGGTAGAATTTAGGAATTCAGTGTGAAGTGCTCATTGCTTTCATGCCCGTGTTCAGAACCATTTAGAAGATAACAGAGATCAACAAAGAGAAGTTAGTCTTACTAACGATAAATCACTGGAGAAAATGATGTTAGATCTGTGGACCAAAGATCCTCGTCGTATCATGCGCCTACCAACTTCCTCCTCCATCCCAACACACAGGCACCCAAAGCCTACCTGTGCCCCGAGGGCGAGCCGGAGCTGCCTCTGGTGAGGAAAAGAAGACCTGTCCGGTCGTTGGATGGGTTTAATCCACCTGACTGGCACACAGGTCAACACCTCAGCGTCAGTTAACCGAATTCTCTGCAGGAAGAAGTGCGTGCATGCACAGGGACCCTCCTCTCCTAGGGCTCCCTCAACACACGAAAGCAGGGAAACACCTTCCTTGTTGAGGGCCCTCAACCGGACCCCGCGGGGGGTAAAACGGGAACGCACGAGGAACAGCCAGGCAGACTACACGCGTCTCTTCCGACTGTTGAGTGAGCACCACTCTGTGGGGCCCCGCGGCGGGGGCGGATGGCCCACCTGTCTCCCGCATTTCCTGCATTCTGTTCAGTCACCCAAACCCACGGGGCTGGGCCTGGCAGGGAAATGGGAGCACAGCCGCCAGGTGTCGCCTCCAGGCTAACGCGATGAGAAACCCACTCAGTTCCAGTCTCCCTCCCTGCCGTGGGGACGGGAGACAGGGGTGCAGGTTCCGGGGTCTCCATGACAAAGGGAAACAAAGGGTTCAAGAAAGCAGAGCCATGGAGAACAAAGATGAGAAAGGGGAGAATCGATTCCGAAAACAGTAACAAATCCTGTTCTGCCCCCAACACAGAAGCCCTGGGAAACACCCGCGGAGCTGGGTTGCAGAGCTGCTGCGGCCCAGCAAGCGCCACCTCCTGTCCGCACTGTCGCAGCCAGGAGCGCGCAGGTGTCGCCTCGCCCTGTGCTGGGCCTGTGGGGCGCGCGTGAGGGGAACACACAGCCCGTCCGTTTAATCCATTGCTCCCCAAGCAGCAGTGGCTGCACATGGACCTGATATAGAGACGCCCACAGCACCCCTTGTAAGTCCCAAAACTGAAACTGAAGGGGCTGGGATTTATCAAGCTCTTGCCTGGTAAGCGTGCAAAGTCATGAGTTCAATCCCCGGTACAAAAAACAAAAAACAAAAAAAGAAAAAAAAACGGAAACTGAAAGCCCTGATTGGTGTGACTCCCTTATTACTTCGTCCAGTGCAGCTCTTAAAAGCCTGGTGGAGAATGAAGAAATGAAGACGAGAGTCAGAATGCAGAAAGCTGAGGTCAGGCGGCGGCCCCTTTCCTGACGAGAGAGAGGACTGCCCAACAACTGCTGTGCATTTTTTACACAATCAGTAGAAGGCTGATGTGGAAGCCGCTCCCTGGGGGGAGAAAGGACTGTCCAAGGACCGCAGCGCATTTATGAATACAATCAGCCTCAGAGGATATTTATGGAGAATCAGGGGCGGGAGGAGGGGGGCAAGACCTGTAACAGAAAGAACATCTAATCTTCTACGAAACATCGTGCCTTGGTGGTTACATAGGGAGCCAAAGGGGAGATGTGTATATTACCGCAGGGGAAGGCCAAGTCACTTTATGCGTCTGCTCCCTGAGATTCGAGCACTTCACATGGGGCCCTGCCGAACTCTTGAGAAGCAGTGACCTTGTCCTAGGTACCCAAGGTACAGACAGCTTCCCTCCCAACACCTTGTAGACTGCATCTTCTATTTAGAAACAGGAGCATAGTTCTGTTGCCAACCAGGAAGAAGACCACAGCAGCAGTGGTGCTGTTCACTAAGCACCTTAGTTAAGCAAAGCTGTACAGCTAGTTCTGGCCAAGGAGTTGCACAGAAGTGACTCCAGTAACTCCTTCCCATGAGGAAGACAGGAGAGGGAGGGAATCTTGTGCTGCAATGGCAGAGCCACGAGGTGGATGGATCCTACCCACTGACTTACTGCGGGTGGGGCGAACTTTCAGAAGAGTTATGTGGACCTACAGACTTCATGTAAAATAAATTACTGTTATGTTAGACCTCTGAGATTTGGGATTACTTCTTATAGCAATGAAGTCTACCATATCCTGACTTATATACACCTCTAAAAACCAACTTTGTGTCCCAGGGCCTTCGTGCTGACCTATATCCTTAGCATGTTATATTTTATATTTTGTGCAAATGTCTCTCCAAGTTGGTTGTGCTCGAACTTGTGATCTGTTTGCCTCAGCCTCCTAGGGTGCTACGATTCAGGTATGTGCCGGTATGTTAAACAAAACAAACTTGAAGTTCTCAGAGCTCAGTTCTGCCTCCAGTATTCCTCTTACTCCCAAGTCACTACTCTTTTGAACCCCTGCAAGATATTTCTACTGGTCTCTTTTTCTGCATAGCTGCAACAATGATCTTTAAAATATAAATTAGATCATGCAATTTCCTAGCTTAAGGACATGCAGTGATTCTAAGAGCAAAATCCTAAATCCTCAATTCCAATCTGTAATATTCTATAGGATTTTGTCCTTGGCTAATTTCTGGCTTTACTTTTTACCTCTTACATCTCTCTTTTCCAAGTAATCTTTTTTTTTTTAAGTCCTCTAACAAGCTATGGTCTTTCCTGTCCCAATGCTTTTGCAGCTTTTGTTTCTTTCTTCTGGCAGAGATGGTTAGATGTTCACCGAAGTCCACATTCTCTTCTCCTACACCGGTGCACTGAAGGACTGAGTTTCCCAGAATTCTTTGCAGTCACCACAGCCAGGGAATACAAGTCTAGGCATAGGATGTGAGCAGAATGATGTATACCATTCCCAAGCCTCCTGATAAAAATGCCTCCACATGATGTTCCATGTATGTTCCCTTCTCCCACTAGCTACGACAATAGCCACCAATGCAAATGTGGTATATACAAGTAGAAGATGGCAGAAAAGGTCCCAGAATGTGGTCTGACTGTGAAAAAAAACCCACTTCATC
This sequence comes from Dasyprocta punctata, assembly GCA_004363535.1. Taxonomy (NCBI): domain Eukaryota; kingdom Metazoa; phylum Chordata; class Mammalia; order Rodentia; family Dasyproctidae; genus Dasyprocta; species Dasyprocta punctata. Next base: position 50,886 of record RJWM01003492.1, on the reverse strand, counting down.
TTTCTTTCTTCTGTCCTATACAGGTACCTGAGCAAGAAATTTACTTCTGTTGTATTCATGCCATTATACATTTAAGGGTCTATTATTACACAAGTTGCACGTTGTCACCCATTCATGTTTCAGTCTGAGCTCCTATGGGTCAAGACACCAACCCTGACTCCCTTCATCCAATCTAATTTCAGTTGCTTTGTTGTTCTTTCACTCCATACTTTATTTTTTCATTTCACTCATCACAATGCATGATTGCATATTAATTTGTGTGTATATTTATTTAATTCTGTGTCCACAATTGACCCATAACATTCATGAACTTAGAACCTTTCATCCATCACATAATACACATGGCTTGTATACTGACTGGCATACAGTACTCCATAAATATTAAAATGTAGACAATAGACAAATGAACACTCCTATCAAAGAAATGGTGTTTTCACCATGAGAACATAACTTTAGACTAAACATTAAAGAGGATTAAAATGCACACCATGAAGTGGTTTTCTTTAATCTTTATTCATTCAGAATGCAATCCTGGGCCAATCTACAGCCATGAGAAAACCCCAAATTCTGAAGTAGTGTTCACAGACTGATTAACATAACACTATTGACCCCATAATTATAAGCAAGTCAATCTCCATTCCATTCATAAAATCTCTTGGTAGACACGTACATTTTCTTCCCATCAAAATGCATTATCAGGATCATGCTTATATGGACAACACAAGAGACAAATGACAATTTATACTCAGCTACTTAATTCTTGCAACAGACAGTTCACAATGCCAAGGTATAGCTGTTAACTTTTTTCAGTGGCTTTCATTGTGACACTATCACCAATTACAATAAAAGAACTTAACTAATTTTTAAAAGCTAGAATTACCCAAAAGGTTTTGTATTGCAAATAACACCTGGCATACTGGATTTAAGCCTAAGTTGGCAAGATTACTTACTTAGATCCTTTCTGTAGTCCTTTGTCTAATACATGTAGGGAAATGAATGCTATATAAGAGAATGAAATGGGTCAAGTTCTTATATTTTTACCTAAGACTCTATTTATTTTAAGTAATACTGATTAATATTTAAATGATTAAAAATAAATCAACGTTAAATAGTAACTGCACAAAATCTAAAATAAAGTGGCAATATTACATCATACTACATCATATAGATAGATTAAAAGCAGCTAATTGGAAGTCATTTAAAAATTTAAAGTTTCAGACATCATTTTCCACCATTCCATTAACTCTTCCTTCTCCTCTTCTTTCCTTTCAGAAAATGACTCCAGTTCAAAATCAACCTAACAGGGAAAAAAATCAAGAATATACTATTATCAAACTGTGTATTTTTTAAAATACAAATCTTAAAAATGAGAGCAGTTGTAGAGCTTAAAGAATAAAATCAATCCAATCACTTGAATTAAAGTAGATCTTAAAAAAATCTCTCATGAAAGTGGGAAAAAAATCTCTCATGATAAACAGAACACACATTCAGGGTAAAAAATACAAGTCATTATGTCTAAATTGTGCTTCAATCTAATAGCTATAAAGACAGATACAGTACAATAAAATTCCCTGCCCCTGCCTATTTCCTTCATTAAAAAATGTAACCTACAGTTTTCTGCTTTGGACTATTCCATGAGCTCCTGCCCCCCCTTCAGGCTTGAATTTCTCCTATGAAGTAGAAGAATACAAAACAGAGTTCATTTTTTGGGTGTCCCAGTCTGCAAAGTTTTTCTTTCCAAAGTGTGAATTTGTTAAAGAAACTGACAGATGTACATCCCACTGTCCCTTTAAATAGGAGGGTCAGGTCTGTGCACATCTAGGGCAGGACTAGATGTGCAGCCCCCAATCCCAGTCTTTCCCAAGTTCCCATTTAGATGGAACTAAGAGTTCCGTGATATGGCCACCTGAACCCCTGGTTACCTTAGAATGTGGTTACGCTCACTACATCACAGGACTACAGGATGGTAGAAAGACTCACGAGCAAAATAACCTTTTCCATCCTGTTCCTAGAGATACTTTTTTCCAGCTTTTATTTGACCAAATGTACTCCCTGACTTTAATACATATATACCACACTTAGTCAAAATCAAAATACCTGTTTTAAAACTCCAGAGATCTTTGTTTGCAAAACCAAACATTTGTACTACAAACTTCCAGTACATAAAACATAAGTACATAAACATTTCTCAACTATGTCTTTTGATTGTAAATCCTGCAGGCTACCCTGTGTATAATCTCAATAATGTAACACAAAGCAAAATTCTGCCCTAAGTAAAATGTGTTATTATTACCATCACTTTCTCAATAAAATTAATGGTATCCACTTAGATAAGATACATATTTTGGTAGTATTCAGCTCATCAGGTGTTTGAAATAAATGTTTGGCTAATGCCTAAAATTATCTTCAGGCACAACTGATTTTTAAAAAATATTTAGTGTGTAAGGCACTATGCCAGGTGCTAGAGACAAAAAGACAATTGCCCCAGAATTCTATTTAGACTGAAGCCAAGGTTAGCAAATAAAAACTTCGTATCTTTAAGTTTTATTGTGAATCTCTTCAAAAACCGAGGAAAGGTTGCATAGTATTAAGTCATTGATGAGACCTTGGGCAAGTCGTTTAACTTTGTTAGGCCTCAGTTTACTCATCTGTAAAGTGGTAATAATAATGGAAACTATTCTTGGGGTTATTATGAAGATTTAATATGTCACTTAATACACTTGATAGTGGTGGGTGCTGAATAATTATTAACTTAATTATTATTATAGTCTTAGTTTTGATTACTTACCCCAACGGCAGGGCTATAGGGCACTGCCACTTTCTTCGTTATTGCCAGATATCCTGGAGCTGAGGCTGTGAGTTTATAGTTTCCAGGTACAAGGAGTCTCCAATAGTCGCCGTCCTTTGCTGAAGGAAAATAAAGCATCAAGCTACACTGCAGGTAGATGCAAAAAAGCTTAATTGTGTGATCTGAAGATTTTTTTTTTTTTTTGTGGCACCAGGGATCAAACTCACAACCTCATGCCTGCCAGACAGGTGCTTAGGCCACTGAGCCAAACTTCCAGCCCTTAGAGATATGAAGATTACCCACTATGGCTCAGTTCAAATTCTTTGAGCCCTTACTTTTAAAGCACATACATGGGAAACTTGGTGAAATTCTATGGGAGTGTGGAGCTTCCTCTACAGGTCTCATTTCTAAGAGCTATTTTACAGATACTGATGTTAAATTGTCCAGTAAGGCTTCTTATACATGGCTCTTCTACTCATGTCAGGAGTGACATAGGTTAAAAGATACATAAAGTCCCTAAACAGTGGGATGAGAACACCTGACACCATGCTTTGCTTCTTGCCAGAGGAAGACCTGATTGATGGTCGAAGAATCTACATCAGTGTTTCAATGTAGCCTCATCAGAATTTAGAGTTCGAAAGATTTAGCCCGGAGCGCCTTCTAGCAAGTGCATTTTCAACAATTCTCCAGAGAATTCTTAAGAGCTATAGTTTCATCTCTTTCATTTTCCTAGCTTCCTTCCTTAGATGGGATTCCGTAGCCCACCACTAACCAGGCTCATGTATGTGTCTTTACTCATTTGTTTTGCTCCCTTGCTCATACACACCTAGAAAACCACCAACCTTGGATAATTTCCAACTCTCTATGCCTTCTCCATGTGGCTAGAAGGAACTTGAGAAAATACACAGCCAGGGTAGTCAGTCTCTAATTCCTACATCAGCCTTACACAGGTCATGATACCTTTCTTCTACATCTTTGTGTTCCATTCAATTTCCAATTTTCCTAAATCAAGGCTTTTCAAACTTAGGTACATAGCAATAACCTAAGAAACTTGGTACAATGCAAAATCTGATTCCCCAGCTCTGGGGTGAGGCCTGAGAGTCCGCATAGCCAACCATCCAGGGTGACGCGAAGGCTGGCTAGGAGACATCACACTTTAAAGGTTCTAACAGACATGCTTTCTCCTTTTTACTAACACCTCCAACACATCCTCATTATCTTCTCCTCTACTGATGTTTCTACATTTTGTTTCACTGAGAAAAAAGATACAATCAGAAAAAATGAAACCCCAATGCCCACATTTTCCAATCTACCTCTAACCCACGCATCTTCTTTCCGCTAGTGCCACACTGATCTTCTGTGCTTGACAGCAATATTTCTGAAAACATCTCTCAATATTCTCTGTCACCAATGGCTCTCCTCTTATTGTCCCCTGGGTCCACTCCAAAGTGGCCATCACTACTCACTCCACTGAAACAGATTTCGTTGAGATTCCAGATTGCTAATCCAGAGATTCATCCACAAGGGTCATCTTGACACTTTTCATCGCTCGCTCCCTCTTGAAACACTTCTAGACTTCCAGGACAACACCGTTCATTTTCTTTCTACCTCTGACTTTCTGCTGTTGCAAGTTCCTATTACCCTCCCCTCAATAAGCTGGAGTGTCCTAGCACCCGCACTTCAGAAAGCATTTCTTCCCACCTACTTAGTCCCTGGGTTAGATTCCTCCTTGCTTTTCACATCATGGAAGGCAGAGAACACAGGATTTGGACAGCACAGCAGGATTAACACAGAACAGGTTTCCTGTGCCAGGGGTCACCTGCACCTGGGCTCCGGCGTCCCAAAGAGTTAAGGGGAGCACTATCTCGGCACAGACTCTGGAGCACTGCTTGGGTAGGCGTGCTGGCACTTCGTGGGATATTAATGAATGTGTTAAATGAATGCATAAGTGAAGTTTTAGAAGAAAAAGGTTAAAGGCAAGGAAAAAAAATCCAAGCTAGAAATATGGAGGTTAGGAAAGACAAGGATATAGAGTGCTTTGGAAGATAAGCTAAAGGTTAACTCATCACAAAGCCAAAAGTACTGTAAAAGTTTATGGCTAGAAAAACACTGTTATTACTGTTGTTGTAAAGATCCCAGTGACAGTTTAACTAAAATGTGCCGGATAGAGGTTTAACAGGAATTGGCAGTTGGACAGGAAAATACCTCACATTCCCCAAACTGGGAAAATGGTACTTTATACCCGGACAGAACTGGCATGACGTCACACCTCAGCCCTGTAACATCCTGTTGTACCTTGAGTCACTGTGGGTTTCTTTCAAGGATTAAAAGAAGAAATGTGTTAGAAATCCTAAGCACACAATTTGCAGGGAGCTACTTTCTTTCCTACTTTTGTCGCTCCCTCCTACGGTCCTGCAATTCACAGCTCTTTCGCACTGCTCAGCAGAGACCCGAAAGTCACGGCTACTTCACTTTTCCTTTGCCCAAACCCGCAGGGAGGGGTTCGCATCACCGCGCAGCCCTGCAAGGCGGCTGGGGAAAGCGCGCCCCCTGCTGCACCCCGACCGCAACACACAGCGGCAACCCCGAGTCCTCCGCCCCGCCTGAGCTGCTCTCCTGCTGGAGCCTCTTTACCTGGACCGCAGCTGGGGCAGAGCCTGAGGAAAGAGAGGGGAAGCGCTGGATTGTTTTGACTAGCATAAGAATTATAATTACGATTGTTATTAAACATGCTCTTGGACACCATGCTACAGCCCTCCAGACAGCAGCAAAGAAGACCCACCGGACATAACATCATGGTCTATTCCTTCCACAGAGATGGTCGCGTTGGCAATTGGGTTACCTTGCAGGTCTCGGACGAATCCTTTGACTCCTCGGTGTATCTGTGCAGGTCAAGAAAAACCAAGTCTTCGTATTAGAAACTAAGTATATGTTTCACATCAAGCAGCTCTTTTGTTTTCTAACAAAAAAACAACAGACGCCCACTATTGCACAATCAAAACGCACTCAAATGGCTAGTATATTTTTTGTGTACTCTTTACTTGGCTTTTTCTCAAATAGAATAACGAGGAGTAATCTGAAAATTAACACCTTGTTCTGGGTCAAAGGAAGCCTTTGAAGCACATTAAATCACAAAAACACTGACATTTATGAAGTCTTACTTTCAGCACATTTCAGTTCTTCCACTCGCTTTTAAATTCAGATATCTATGTAGACAGATATATATCTTTCATGAAAGACGTACATTTCATAAAAAATATATATATTTCATAGCCATAGCTAACAGGAATATTATAGCTTATTAATATTAGCTCATTCTGCATGAAAAGATATATACTGTGCCTACTTTTGCACTAAACCCATTAATGAAATATTTTGACTGAACACAAGTGGCATAAAAGATTACTGAACTCAATAACTGAAAATCAGTTGCTGAATTAGAAGGCAAGTGGAAGGGTTGCTAAAGGGAATAATACCCTGCATTAACTACTGCAGTACAAACTACAAAAGCAACTTTTTTCTTTACTTTTAAAAGATAATTCATCTAAGTCCATATATGCTTGAAGTAACAGAGAGTAGCTCCAAGTCTTTACAAAAGTACACCTGCTGTGATATCAAACAGAATTCATTAAACTCAATTACTTAACACAATATTCCCCAGTCTCCCAAATCTCATACTGCTCCCCACCCAGCTAGGCCCTAGAAGGCCAAAATGTTTTGATATTGATGGTACTTGACTACCTCCTTACAGAAGGTAGAATAAATCTCTAGTATCTCTTTATCGTCAGAGAATAAACTTAGCAGTGATACAATGTTTTATCAAAGAGATGCCCCTGGCTACAGCAATAATTCTTGCATTGCTTTTTTTAATGTTAAAAGAAAATCTCTAAAATCCTATAAAAATTGCAATTTAAAATACAATTTTAAAAATGGCAAAAACCTTATTACGACTAGTATAAACTTTACTACAAATAGTAAAAACATTTTGTTAGAAATAATGGCCAGGCGTGTGGTGCATGCCTGTGATTTCAGCACTCCGGAAGGCTAAGGCAGAAGGCTCATAATTTTCCAGCCCAGCCTGGGCAACTTGGCAAAGCAGTGAGACCAAAATGACAAAGCGGGCAAGGGGCCTGCAGATGTAGCTTAGTATGAAGGCGCTAGATTTGACAGCCAGTACCACAAAGAAAGAAAGAAAGAAAGAAAGAAAGAAAGAAAGAAAGAAAGAAAGAAAGAAAGAAAAAAGAATGATAATTGTAATTGCAAGCAGTATAATGAGGCAAGAGTAAACACATTTTTAAAAAATATAGAACCTAGAAGAGCTCTAAATTTTTTCCAAAATTTATTTATGAACTAACTGACCAACATTGAAAGAATGAAATTTATTTACAGGAAAACATGACAAGTTAGTTTTTTGAATGAAAAGATGATTCATTCGAATCAGAAAAAGAAATTGTAGAGGAGAAGGAAAAAAGATATACAGGGAAGACCTGGGCCAGAAAAGCAAAGAATAAAATATGAATTTCAAATTTCTTAACTGGGACTGAGATTTTTTGTTGAGAACTATTCAACAAGATCCAGAATGATCTTAGCTTGTAAAAGGAGTTATTCCCCTGTACTTCACTCATCTTGTGTCACAGTAACCCTGGCATTATCAATATTATAAACCTTCAAGAAATGAAAGCTTTACACTTCTTGAACATTGAAAAGTAAGTCAATACCTCAAAAACATATAGTTCATCTGTGTTAGGCACAAACACACTCTATGAAAAGTCACGACTTGTCTGCCTTTATAACCAGGATTTACACCACAGTATGCAGTTTAATAGTCAAAGACGTAAATGTTTATTTGCCATTTGTTGATTATGGTAACTTTTTTCCGAAGTCTTTTCATTATTCTCTAAATTTTATTCTTTTCTTTATTCTTTTGATCTGAGAAGTCAACTTTTCTGCTTTCAGTGGAAAAACTCCACTGTAGTAATAAATCCCAACAGAAGTGTTATGAGTTGTCATAAGTAATCAGGAATTCAGACTGGAAATCAGTGTCACTTTATGTCCTTTGCAAAGGAAATCACAGCTAAAATTTCACTCATGATGTGGAAAAGCTGTTTTCCTACAATTTGTCCCTCCTGTAGTGATCTCTCTCCTGGCCTCAGGACATTTCAATTTGAACCAAGGGTAAGAAGGCATCCAGATCCTTCATGGTTGCTTAGTTCTATTTACATCAATGGCCTTTAAACGCTTGTGTTCTTAAGTGTCACCAAGAGAGCTCCCTTAAAGTAGAAAGTCTTCAAAATCTAGGTATTCTGAAGTAAGTGTGACTCAATGGCAAAACAAGACCTGTAGATGATTCTGACAGACACAGCTGCCCATGAACCATTCTTTGGAAAATTCTTTGAGAATTTTGAGACTAGACTGTCCCAACACTGTTGAATGGGAAATTCCTCTGAGCAAACTACTTACTCTAATTAGCTTTACAATTCTAGTTCCTGAAAACATCTCTTTAAAACTCTGCAAGAGATTTCCTCTCAGCCAATTACAGAATTAGATCTTCTAATCACCTGTTTTTCCATGAGTTGTCAACTAGTCATGCTTAGACTGTGGACCCAGCTGTTCAATTACTAATCACTAAGCGCTGCTGTTGGGAAAACAATTCCAGCACAGAACTTCTGGCAGTCTTCACAGATCTTTCATCGGCTTTTGAGTCCCTAAATTGGAATAGTCTGTGATGTAAGCTGCACCGGCTCTCCATACAAATACTATTCTTCCTGCCTCTACACAGCACACACACTAATGCCTAACACCCATGCCAAGTCAAGGGTGACCATGTGAATCAGTGGACAGAGCAAATTCTCATTCCAAGTGGCTTGAAACAGGATTGCAGAATTTCATCCCTCGTTTTTAGTCTGTTTCTATAACCAGATGCATTGGACACACGCCCACCCAGCACCATAAATGTGACAAATGGTCCCTCTCCTCTTTCCTGGCGGCACAAATTTTCTTTTGCATTGTAATTTTCTCAAGAACTGAGACAACTTATGCAGCAGCTGAACCTGTTTTTTAATTGTTGATTGGGATGATGGCTTTATTGACAATAACTATGATAAATACAGCTCTAAGAAGCTTTTTCTGAACTCCCACATCTGGGCTTAGGGACCTTTCTGTGTCCGCCCATGGCTTTGTGTAGTTACCGTTGTTTTAGCATTTGTAACTAGGTGGTCACACTTCTGACCCACTAACATGAAACCTTCTGGAGGAGGCCACTATTCCCAGTGCTCCAAAAAGGGCCTGCAACATGAAAGCAGCTCAAATATTTGTTTAAATAAATGTGAAAAGTGTAAAGCACTATATGAAGGAGGCATTCTTTGACATTCAAGTGGGAAACACACCAAATTTACCCCCATTGCTTCCTCCACCCAAAAATACATTTTTTCAGTTGACTTTATTCTTGGAACAAATACAGCTCTACTTAAATACAACACTCCTTAAAAAGAAACATTCTGTAGGGTTCTCACCAATATTCAAATTACTCTTAGTTTTGGTTCATGAAAGATATTTTCCTGCTAAGATGCAGCAGGAATTCACTGACTAAAAAAACCCTGCAGAAAATTGCTCTTTAATCAGGACTCAACAGCAGCACATCTATTCCACGGTAGTTCCTTCCAGTAAGGTATCATATGGATATAAGATGTGTAAAAGAATTCCTAAGCTAACTGCATTTTGTAAAAAATAAATTTGATGCACATGTGTGTGTTTGTAGGTATGTGTGTAAATAAATAACTTGATTTAACAGCATTTGTTCATGCAAATTCATTTAACAAATTAGTCTGGACTATCTACTGGCGTAAGATATCAACATCACCCTACTTGACTTTAGGGGTAAATGACCACATCCAGAATGAAATTTGAAGTTGGTCAAGGCCACAGCTCCAGAAATAGTGGCAGAGAGGTATCACCGAGAGGGGCAGACAATTGAATAGAGAGGAAAAGTGGGCAGCCAACGTCAGGAAAATAGTATGGCAGAGATGAGGCAGTGCATGTTGGCCATAACCATTAACATAGATGGCCTCAATCCACCAATAAAAAGAAACACAGGCAAAGTGGATCAGGAGACAGGATCCATCAATATGCTTTATACTAGAAACACATTTAATTCAAAAGTGGGTTCACAGACTAAAAGTCAAAGGTGAAAGAACAATGCTGTATGTGACAGGGAACCACAAAGAAGTGGAGGTAGCTTGTTCATTAGCTAAACAGTGGACAAGAAAGACATGACATTTTTATACAATGGTAAGCTACTCAGCTATAAAGAAAGATAACCTCAAGGCTCTTGTAGGTAAATGGATACAACTTAAGATCATGCTCATGGATGAAATGACCCAGAGTCACATGGGTGAGCATCATGTTGTCTCCCTAGTACAAAAAATAAAGGAGTCACTAGGATTCAAAACATACAATACATACTATAAAAATGAAAGGGGAAGAAGTGTCTAAAAAGGGAAGGCAATGGCCATTGTTAATCTATTATCGTGATTTGAATCCCATATTGTTTTTATTATTCTGTTTAGTTTAGTTTTATTCTATTTTGACTTGTCTAATTTTATTATATTTGATGCCAAGGACAGCTATTTCAAAGATAACAGAATACATTATGGTAGCCATTATTGATATCCTATCACCTTGTTTTGAAGCCCTGTATTGCTTTCATTGTTTTGTTTTGAGTGATCTTATTCTATTTTGATTTGTTTGATTATATTATGTCTGATGATATAGGCAACTACTTAGAAGATAACAAGAGGCATTATGGTAACCAGTGTTGTTTTATTATTGTTTTGAAGTCTGGTATTGCTTCCATTGTTTTGTTTTCATTGGTTTTATTCTGTACTATTTTGTTTGGTTATAATATGCCTGATGGTATGGGCAGGTATTCTGAAGATAATAAGAGGTATTACAAGGGGAAAGGAGGAAAGAAGAAGGGAAAAGGAAAAAGACATAAATTTTATATATGTAAACATAAACTAGCTAAAATGACTATACTACTAAACGCATTAGTTATTGAAAAACAACAGTTAATACTCATATGATTAGATCAATTTTGCATGTCTATATTTGTTAATCTAAACAACCCTTTTGAAGGTAACAATATGCAATTTTACAACCATTGTCAAATTCCTATCATTGTGCTTTGTAAACCTATAATATTATTGTATTGGATTTGTTGTTGTTGTTTGTTTGGCTCTTTTGTTTTTTGTTTTTCTTTTCTGTGTCTTTTTTCTCTGAAATTGGTCAAGGCATTGCATGCAAAGAATGGCACCTTGAGGTCTTTCCACCACCACGGCCCAAGGCCAATGTCTGCATACTATGGAGGGAATGAGGTTGGCAACAGGCAGATCAATCTCAGTGGATCAATCTCTTTTATTTTAGCACATTGTGAGACACACACCAAATTCTATAGAGACCACACTGGAGTGACTGCATAAGTGACTCTGGTCAATATCCAGCATTCTGCATGAGAGGCATTGTAGCACATGACTGCAAAACTACCCAGCCTGCATTAAATCATGACTGCATAACTTTGGGAGAGTGCTTGAACTTCTCTAAGTAAGTCCCAACTCTTCATCTTTAATTTATAGATGATGACGGTGACACAACTTCTCTCCTATGGTTGTTGTTACGAGGATTAGACACACGATTATTATGTGCAAGGCTGTTAGAACAGCTCCTGGGAAAGGCTAAGTGCCCACTCAGTGCCAACTATCATTGTAACCTTGAGTCCAGGACGAGACAGTGAGGCACTCAGGGCAGAGTTTTAGGACCCACTGTCAGGAACACAAACCCTCCCTGAATGACCTGAGAGTGAATTTTTCCTTGCAGTTTGCACCCACGGTGCCTCATTTACCTCACTCCTGTCCAAGCACTGCCTGAGACATCTCACAAGCCCAACACAATCAGGCTAGGAGAGAGTCTTAGATTTCCCCTGTTTGGAGTAATATACTGTTATGACCTGTACTCAGATGTCCTTCCCAAACCTTAGAATGACATAGGTGGGGCTTTTTCAGAGATGGCTGAATCTAGAGTGTGTGACTGATTCGTGGTGCAATGCTAAGACTAAGGATGCATGATTACTACATCAGCCCAGTGATTTGGTCCCACCCTAATTCTGGTAGCCTAGATAGAATGCAAAAGGGGTGGAAAGAAGCTGCTACGGCTCCTTGCTTGCTTTGATGCCTTCTGCCCACCATAAACCACTTCTCCTGTACAATGCCTGTCTGCCATGCCACCCTGCCTTAGAGCCAGGAAATCGTGGACTGAAACGTCTACAAACTAAGAGCCAAGTAAACTTTCCTTCATTTAACTTTCGTATCAGGCATTTTGTCTCAGCAACAAAAAAAGGAACTAAGACATATACACAGATATAGATAAGACTGTGCCTCACTTCACAACTCCCCAGTGTAGTCAGTTCTCAGTGAATGGTCATAAGTCACAAAATCTATGACAAATGAAAACCATCTGAGCCATCACTGATGACTGTTTTCCAAGAATGGCATCCTTGCTCAGGTTTAGACAGATTTCCTTGCATAGGGCTCCTCTTCAGGGATTACTGTACACAATTTAAATGCTCTTAAATCTTTCATTTGATTCTAGATACCATGTTTACCTGCTCAAGGTAGTTAATGAGGGAGTTTTTGTTATTCTCCCAGTAGCTCTTCAGAGTCTCTTCTGGTGGAAACTTTTCACAGCTAAGTTCCACTGTGATCTCAAAACAGTTGCTGCTTAGGTAATTGAAGTCTTGCATTCCTGCCAAAGCACCAAATGGAAAGTCAATATATGCATGCAGGCAATATATGAGTATCTCTACATTCTGCTCAGATCTATGTAAGAGACACAACAATGGTACCTTTGATGGAGCCTTTGGGAAACCACAGAGAAGTCATCTACCACAGGGGATCTGAAAACACACTTGGGTGAGTAGTACCCTAAAAGCACCATCTCTCTCAGGTTCTCAAGTATTTAGCTTCATGCTTTGCTCTTGCAGGGTGTGAAAGCGGAAGCCATCCGCACTGCACATTGCTGCAATGAGCTTCAAAAGGGACAACACAGTGAAAGTCTCAATCCATGCAGAACTATTAAAGAAAAGTGCAACCCTCTAAGGGCACCTTTCTATCAGGGAAGAGCCTGGAGAGTCGTGCAACATGATCCTTTCCTTCACTCTGACCAGTGGCATAGACAATCCTAAGGGGTCGGGGATCTTGGTAACACACTACATATCAATTCAATAATCTCTGGGCTAGGGATGTGGCTCACTGGTAGAGCTCTTGCTCATGCAAAAGGCCCTGGGTTCGATTCCCAGCACCACCAAAAAAAAATCCAATGCAACAATCTCTGAACATCTACTACTCCTAGGATATGTTAACAATACTTCAAGCTTGACCAGACAGAAGTTCTGAACCCAGAACAATTTTAGCTTGAATCTGATTCAGATTAGTAGTGGATGCTGCTGGTACCCATCTGATCACTCTTATGGAGCCCAGGTACCCATTACCAAGCTGCTGTTAAGTGTTGGCTGCTAAAAATTTACATCTGCCCCCTCTTTCCCGGAGACCTTCTGATAGAAGCCACCTGAGTTAAGAGATTACCCCTCCCATTCCTTACCAGCACCATAAAGCAGGGTCCAACTGATAGGCAGCCACCAGAAGTTGGTTTCCTTGCTTACAGGAGACATGGCCTGCCCTGCTTTATGATTCAAGCCCTGTTCCCAATAGCTCTGGCCAAGGCTGAACATTACCTAGGGACACAACTTCCCCAGCTCTATCTTCTTCCTTCCCTGCTTCCCTTATTTCCCTACAGGACTCTCCTACTAAAGAGTCCCCTCCCCCAGAAGTTACAAACATCTAAATCAATGTCTCAGGCTCTGCTTCTAGAAAACTTGGCTCAGGATAGTGATTTTATGCACTATAGAGAGCTAAAAAGCCAGCAAAGATGACACTGGCTGATTACTATGGGAAATAATCATTGACTAACATTATTGTTATTGCTAATATTATTATCATCAGTATTTTACTAATATAGGTTATTTGATACTATGTTAATAATACACTATTTTTTCCAAAAGTTAATTCCAACGGAATTACTAAAGTTTTTATATGAGCAAAGGCATAAAATTACTTCCCATCTGATATATTTGACTTACTCTACATTTTAAATCTGACATTAATCTTATTTCTTGAGGTATAGGGAACAAAAATGCATTAAATCTGATCTGGTCAAATGTAAACTATAAACTAAAGCAAAATAAACATCTACCAGAAAAAAAACAGGAAGAGTATTTTTCTCACAGCGTAATGCAACAAAATTAAGCTTATCTAACAAATTCTTATAGTTACCTGGTACTGCTGCTGGCCCAATTCTCTTTCTTATTGCCACAGAAAATCTTTGTTAGGCAAAAAACTTTTTTAAATGTATCAATATAATCACATTTCACTTTTCATTCTTGGTTGAGACAAGCATTGTGCCACACTGGCCAGTGGTCAGCACAGTTATAATAAGAGATCTACAGAGTCCATGTAAGGACAAAGCGGGAGAGAGGACTGTCGTGATGACTAAGGAAAGTGGCTACCCTAGCTGTGGTCCTGCACAAGGCTTCATCTTTTGCATATTCTATAACAGTTAAAAACCCTCCTGACCTAATAGTGCTTATTACCAGAGTGCATACAAACTACATAATCTGTGTCTAATGGTGCCCTAAACCATCTTTTAAAAAAATGAAAAAGTGTGCACACCAAGATGCACAAAAGTATACCTGATAAAACATGCATTTACCTATAGTAAAATATGACTAACCAATAATAAGGATACTGTCTTCTTGCCTGAGGCCTAAACTTAAAAGAAGGGTAATTAATAAATATTCACTTTCTATTTTCCCAATGAACACCTTCAGTTTGTTTCCTGTATGTTTTATTCAGCAACCTGATTTTTCTTTAAAAAAAATATTTTAAAAAACTAAATTACAAATTATTCATGCATAAAATTAACTTTAAAGTTAGAACTATAGATTCAGTCTTCTTCTGAATGAATGAGGGAGAGTGAAGATTCTCCAAATGTAAGTCACTCTGTAAATCCAAACGGTAATTATACACATAATCTGAATGCAAAATGGAAACTCACCACCAGGTACACTGTACCAAGCCCCACCATTGGTCGTTCCATCTACAAAGCTACTGTCATCATCGTTCTTGCGACAAGGTGGCCGATTGGGATCCGACATGGCCGGGTTGTAGGAAGAGTATGACCGAGCCAAGCTTTGGAAAATGGCGTCATCTGGGCAGGAGCTATATTCATGAGCACTACCTGGAAAATGAATCCACAAATATAAAAGAAACTGACACAGAATAAAGGGCACTACTCGTTTCGCTGAAGAGTGATTTGGCACTGAGCTCTGCTGATCTATTTTTCAGCTACATCCTATGGGAAGGGGGTGAAAGTTCGAATACTAAAAAATTACACTTAAGACTCTGGGTTCTATAACTTCCATTCCTAATATTAAAAAGCAGCAGTGAGTAGAAAGCATATTCTACTCGTGAAACGAAAGCTTCACAAGAAAAGGTGATGAGGTCATAGCAGACTAGACCTAGGAGAACAGCAAGATTTCCATTGTGAAAAATTTTATTTTAAAAAAATGCACCATTGCAGCACCATGAAACACTCTCACACATATCATTCAGCATTTGATTTTATTTTTTTTTGATATCTCCTATGTATATGACAGAAGAATGTCTATCTGATACCACATGTTCTTATTCATGCATTATGAAATACATCTGCCCCATAAGTTTCCCAGCTATTGCTAAACCACAAAACCTTTACATTTACTTATAAAACTGTTAAACCAGACTGCTTTGCAATCTCAAAGTTTCCAGTCTTGAAAATTGTCATCCTGTGTTTACAGAGAGCTTAATCTTCAATGGCCCCTGAGAATGGACCCGAAGCAGGAGATTTCCTGGAGCAACAAAAACTGGCTACACCTGGCTTTGCCAGACACTTAACTAAAACAAAGCACCACACACACACACACACACGCACACACACACCACAAGTGATCCCACTGCATAAATGTGGAGATTCCTGAGACACACAGACCCTGACCCCTCATCCGAGGCTACCTCCATTCCTAAACCATCTTGTATACAACCCTACACAGCCTCTATAATCTCTTCATTTTCCCAGGGTCCAGGACTGACCCAAAACCCAAGCTGATCTAAGGATTCTATTTAGGTTATGTCTCTTCACCTAAACTTTGAAAAAAAGTTACAATTTCTTCCTGACAAACGAAATAGATGTCTTTAAACAAATGCAGTGCTATAGGCAAATCTACTTAATGGCTGCTTCTTAGAAGAAGCTATGGCAGAAATCATCCGGAAACTTTTCTACAGGAATCGTGAGCTCTGAACCACACAGAGAAGCAGGAAGGATGCCTACCACTCCGCGTCTCGTCATATGGGTAATTGGCCACCAGGTCCCCTCCGTGGAGGTTGGCAGAAAGCACGAAAGGAATATCCATAATCCAGTGAATGACAGCCTTCGTCTCAGGAGCAAGCTGTAGTAAAGATTAGAGATTTAAGGAATTATAATGTTTCAATTCTTACTTTTATTAGCACATGTTTGCAGTATACGATGATCACATTCATTGTGTGGAGTTGGCACACATCTCAATTCTTTTTATGACTTCTTCCCATCTCCTCTCCCCATTTCTTGGTTCCCTTCTCTTTAGTAAAAGATCGATGTTGCTGTCTCCCACTAGCTTTTCTTTTGCTCTTTAATTTATTTTTACTTTGGGTTTCTCATATAAGAAACCCTACATGCTTGTGTGTCTGATTCCTTTCACTTAACATTATGGTCTCAATAAATTTGGTCAACATTCTTTGACCAGTTGACAGAAAAAACATAAAAAAAGGATTTTTAAAACCAGAAGCTAGCTGCATGTGGTGGCACACACCTGTAATCCCAGCACTCGGAAGGCTGAGGCAGGAGGATCACTGCAAGTTCAAGGCCAGTCTGGGCTACAAAGTGAATTCAAGGCCAGCCTGAACTACATAGTGAAATCCTGTCTCGAAAAGATAAATTAATTAATTAATTAAAAACTGGCAGCTGTATTTTTAGCCAAAATACTTAAATTTTAAAGTTGTATTCTAAACTATCTCCCCATAAGATAACAATATATACCCAGCAACATCATAATAAACCTTGCCTCTCTAATCACTTCCTATGAATAGTGCATTTATGTTTTTGAAGTTTGTCACTTCGATCAATAACATATGAAATTCCATAAATTTGTATTCTTTGAGTAATAAAACTAAGGCAGTTTCATATGTTTTGTGATCATTTATATTTATTACTTTGTGATACATTTACATATGTTTTAGCTGATTTTTCTATTGAGATGTGTATCTCTTCTTATTGATGTACAATTGTTGTTTATTTAGGAAAAGCATTAACCTTCAAGTATTAACATATTATAAATACTTTTTAAGTTTGCCATGTGCCTTTCAAATTTTATAACTAAAATAAAGACCATTAACTAGGTATTTAAGTTAAGAACACAACACCAAATCATAGATTTTCTTTATAATCTCCTCCTTTGCTTTTGCATATCATTCACTGGCTTATTAAGTGTCTATCGTGTACCAGTTTGTATATAAGGAATTTACAGAGTTCTATGCCCTTCCAAAATGTATATATTCACAAAAATTTTTTACTAGTGCCATGCCTTATTGGGGACCCGGCCTAGATCCCCAGTCTCCCGAACGAGTGTACGGCGAAGGCTAAATAAATGAGACAAGTGGTATGATTTTAGGGCTCCAGGAGGATCAAAGCCCCTGCAGTTTTTGACTCTGCGGCTATAATGAGGGCTAAGACAAAGACCTCTATCCGTTGCCCGT
This sequence comes from Dasyprocta punctata, assembly GCA_004363535.1. NCBI lineage: Eukaryota > Metazoa > Chordata > Mammalia > Rodentia > Dasyproctidae > Dasyprocta > Dasyprocta punctata. The sequence goes on along the minus strand of RJWM01003492.1, from coordinate 33,165 downwards.
ATTTATTATCATTAGCAGTCAAAGAGAGGGGATACTGAGGAAAGCGAGGGGAATGAGCAGGACCTTAGGAGTCACTTTAAAGACTTTTTCAAGTAGTAAATTATGCCAATTAAGGAGAACTGTCTTATCTCCATGATGACATTTATGGTGGGAACAGGACTGCAGCTGCAGTCTCTATCTATTTACTTGAGATTGAGCCAGGTGTCTTTGGCGGTGACCTTATCTTGCCTTTTGAGGTATCTCTGACATCATAGATCACTACAGATCTCCATCAGGACCAGTGATTTATAGAGGTTTCTTACTATGAATCAGCTCCCATCGCCAGGCAAGGGGCCTAGGCCTTGGACAGGCTCACAGATAAACAGACAGCCAATTAGTTAATTTTAAACCCTGCTCAAAGCCCCTTTATAGTGGTCTCCAACAATGCCTTTTATTTTTAAGTAACTGAATACATACAGAATTTACTTTGATCTATGATATTTGTAAGACAGATTTGTCTCAATTCCATTAATTGAATAATCCATTTTTTCCACATTGATCTGAAATAAGTGTTCATTAAATACTTATACACACTTAAGTAAGTTTCTAGAGTTCAAATTAATTGAGTTCGAGGCCAGCTTGGGCTACAACGCGAGCGCAAGGCCAGCCTGAGCTACACTGTGCAATCCTACCTCAAAAAAATAAAACTAGGGCCAGGAGTTTGGCTCAGTGGCTTAAGCGCTGTCTGGCAGGTGCAACGTTGTTAGTTCAATCCCCAGTGCCACAAAAAATAATAATAATAATAATTTAATAATTGAAATAGTTTAAATTTTGGTTGAAACGACTGAAAAATAACTAACATAGCAAACGAAATCAAAAAATTCATTAACACACATTTTTATAATGAATTTATATTTCTAAGCCTAATGCCAAAGTGGCATTGATATTATGTGTCAGGCCTCACAAACATCTGTCTATATAATACTCTGTTCACATTTTTTCTTTTACTGCTGAATCTATTCCCAGTCCTCTTCCTTGCACACCCTCACTCCCTCGGTTTACTCAGATCCAGGGTCTGGAGCTGACAAGTGCAGGATGTCAGTAAGTTCAGAAAGGACGGAAATCATCGTAGTTTGAAGAATCACGGAAGGGCTTCAGGAAGGCGGGTGAACTTCAACACATCTTGGAAAGGAAAAAGTAAGTATTTGGATAGAAGAGGGGAGAAGAAAGAAGTTAAAATAAGAAAAGAAGGAAAGGACACCTGGCCATTTGTGGAAAGTAAGCAGAATACTTCCAGGGTAAAGCGTTAGATTTAGTGGGGGCTCAGGAGGCAACACACTCTGTATTTATTACTTAGCTGAAAATATTCAAAATGGAATGCACACTATCTTGCCACACATTTATAGATTGATGTGCGCATGGACAATAATTTTGGAGGATACATACAAAAATGTGAATAGTCACTGAAGACTGTAAGACAATAGGTTCTTTTTCTTCTTCTTTACTTGCTTTATCTCTGTTTATAATAAAACAATTTTATAATTTAAAATATTTTTTGAAATATGTTTTGAAACAAGCTGAAAAACACAGTCCCACACACAAAAAGTGGCATAAATCTAACAGGTTTGGCCCATTGTTAGCTTTTACATCACACACTAATGCTAAAATGCTTCTACTATTATGTTCAAAAGCAAGCAAGTAAATTTCAGTTTGATAAATTACAGTGACTTTCTCTTTGCTTTTTTTTTTTTTTTTTTTTTTTTGGCAGGGGGTGGTATACTAGGAATCAAACTCAGAACCTCCTGCTTGCCCGGCAGGTACTGTGCCACTGAGCTATATCCCGGCCCTCTCTTTGCCTCTGGGTACCATAACTACATATAGACATGATCCACAGATTGACTCGCTCTGAAGCACCCCAAAGAACAAGGACCTGAAACACTCCAACACCATTTGTCAGCCACCTTTCAAACTTCCATTTAAAGACAGAAAGTGTTAATCAAACGGTATACTCTAGAATTAGATGGCTTTAGCTCTTAAAACATGTTGACGCTGTATTTACTCATTTTCTTCTCAACTTTAGGCATTAAACACAGGTGTAACCCTAATAAATTATTAGGTGCATTTTAATCCACAACGTTTTCAAGCAATCCAGGCTAAGGCTCACGAGCCCAGATAACACGGGGGTGGCCAGGCTGTGAGCGCAGGGCAGGCGAGAAATGACTTTGCAGAAGTCCAGGACAGAAAGACCAGATCTTTACTGTCAGACTCAGGGCGGAAGTACATCGGTCCCAAGTGGTGAATCTCAGGAACATTGCCAGAACCCGCACTCCGGACCCCAGGTTCACAGCGCACCATGCTGAGTAACCCCTGAAATTTACATAACTCTCTATGAGGGATACAGATATTATATTAGGCTGGGAGGGATCGGGAAAAAGAAGACCATATGATGACGTTAATGAAATACCTACTCTATGTCCCCCACCAAGTAGGGTCGAAACATTTAATAACAAAAATGGAAAACGGAAAAGATGTACGAAACATAGGAAATGACTGAATATAAAATTAAAAAATCTTGCTCATGTTCCAGAAAAGACAGTATAATTTTGGCACAGTTTTCTTTATCTAGGAAAAGTTGAGGCACTAGGAATTTTAAAATAGAAGCTCTTATTTAAAAACAGAGTACCATAAACATCTTATAAGAAGTATCACCAGAGCTAGAAACATGAAAACATCTAACAGAGATTATGCAAATATACGGATTCACCTGAGGTAGAAGAAGGGGGCATTGGCTGAACATAATGGTACCTGCACAAAGGTGCCGATCAAATATCCTGTCAACCTGAGTTCACTGACAGCTCTCCTCTGACAGGTGATGGGTTACTGTCCCCATTTCTCAGATTTAACAGACAGCATAAGCAGGTTAGCACAAGCAGGGAAGGGTCTGTGGGCTGATACCAGGACTCAGCTTCTAAAACAGTGCTTCCTTCTATCCTGCTCACTGCGCGCCTCAGAGGCCCGCCCTTGCGCCCCCAGCCCACTGACTTCCAACTCTTCCTTTGCCAGCAAAGTTATTTTCAGGCTGGGAAACCACAGCGCGGCCAGGCCTCAGAAGTAGGAAAGTCTGCCCCTCGCTTATCGAGTCTGCCTAGAAGCCTCTGTCCCTGGCAGCTCCTGTCCCGTGCCAACCCCCACTGGTGGGCTCAGCCCGCGTTTCTGGAATGAACCCCGAGTGCAGAGCCCTAACACAGCGCTGGGGGCTGAGCGGCCGACCGGTCGCCCTGCGGGTCCGCTAGCTGGTGCTGCGGTCACAGGGTGAATGCTCGGCTGGAACCCCAGCTGCTGAGTCTCCACGGTGATACTTGGCAGATTCTGTGATCTACTGGTGAGGATGGATAATGGGCCCTCAGCCTTCTATGTGTCAGACTCAGGGGTTTTAGCTCCTGCAAGCAAGGAATTTAAATCTACAGGAAAAAGAAAAACAGTGATACAAGCAAACAACTATAGTATTTTATGCATGATGTATGCGAGGATAATCGTCACACTGGGAGTACCTATGAGGACCACGAGGGAGGCTTAATCAACACAGGACACTCTCTGGGGCAGGGGACGTGGAAAAGCATTCGAGATCGCTGACACGGCCGCTCACACGAAGGCACAGACTGGTCAGAAAATGGTAAGCTGGGGAACAAAACGGAGGGGGTACGACCAGAGGACGGGTGCGGCTGGAGCCAGATTAGCTGCCCCCAGCAAGGGACATCTGAATAATCCTGCAACTGTAATAAATTGAGACATTGTACTTTCCAGGCTCTTGCTTGAGGAAAGTGAGCTAGGAAGCAATGGACAGGACTTCGAAGCAACAGTCTGAAAGAAAAGGGGGAGGCTGGTGCAGGTTGGGGTGGAAAGAAGGGGCAAGTAAGTCAGGCTGTGGGTGCTGACAAAGATGGCAACACGCAAGAGCTGACCCCAAACCCCAGACTCACCCGCCCAGCCAGCTACTCAACCCTACCCGGTGTGGAAACCTACCTCTCCTAGGAAAAAAATGAATAATAAATCACATTTCTTTGAGACCCCATAGAGTGAAACATTTCGGGCTCTCCGTCTGTGGAACAGCCAGACTTCTTCCTGGATAAGCTCAGCTTGAGATCCTGGGGCCACCAGAAGAAGGAACCCAGTGAGCAAAAACAGAAAAGCAGGTCCTGGAGGGTCTGGAAGGGAGGTGCGGACCTGGGAGACGCTGCATGGTGGCTCACATTGACAGCTCAGGAGAGGACAAGAACCGGGGAAGAAGCAGGTAAAGGCATCAGAGGGGACCCTGAGAAAGCCCAGTGTCACAGCCATGGTAGGAAAAGCAGGGAAAGAAATCAAGTAATGATTTGAAAGGCAGAAGAGATAGGAAATAGTGGAGTTCTGTAAAGTAAGGGAGGAAACCTTCTCGAAATGTAGGCAAAGCTCAGCGAGGTGGTGGACGCTGCAGGACCTGCTGACCAGATGAGCTGATGACCCCTCTGCAAGGGCTGCAGCGACTTTCGAAGTCCTGAGTCTGGGCTCCACCCTCCTGCCCCATCCTCCACACCTGTTCCCACCCCTGACACCCAAGCCGGGGGCACAGGGCTAATTTCCAACCCTGGCCTTCAGTCACATGACTGCCCCACAGATGCAGACGTCACATTCATGTCCCTCATTATAGTACAGATGTTCAAACATACGTCCTTCTGCTAGGGGACAGAGCCCCAAGAAAACCATGCATGTTCCCTACCTTTGCGTTCTGATCCACGATTTTCTTCAGATTTTTCAACAGATGATTATTTGGACCACCTTCTTTCTCGTTAACATAAACTATCCTATCCAGGTCTGGGAAGTTCCGGTTCAGATCTATTCCCTGGGCGTTGCTTCGACCCACGAACCAATCCTTGAGCTCACCAGGCTAAAAAATAATCAGAGAAAAATCATCGACTATTTATTATTATTGTCACCTTCTATATAAGGTCTCCATTCATGCTTTTAAAAATAATTATTTCACCAATATTCTCTCCTATGGCATTTTCACTACTTCACCGACACAACAAGAAAGAATAAGGTTTAATTATGAATATTTGGACATTTCCAAGGAATAATATTTTAAATATTAATATTTAAGAGATATTTAGCAGATGAAAGCACATCACTCTATAATTAGGTTGATGTAAAAGGTGTATTTCCTCCACCTATTTTTTAAATTTTCAAAATAAGATTAGAAGCTTAAAAATGACGTATTTTATATTAATAACATGTACTCCTCTTACAGTTTTCATCCAAAAACTGAATTTTATTTCAAAATCTTGAAGAAAGGATTTTGAAGAAATAAGATTTGAAGAGACAGATATTTTTACTCTAATAATGTTACACAATGTATGCCTGTATCAAAATATCACATCGTGCCTTGTAAAAATGTATAATTCTATGCATAGTTATATTTTTAAATAAATTTAAATTTTAGAAATATTCTTGAAAAAAAATACAAGATCTAGAAGTACCAAGGCTTTAAAAAGACTGAGGAATTTCTATCCAGTTGAAACTCATTACTAATGATACAACCTGAAAAATCCATATATTTTCAAGATACTGTTTTATTTTATAAAATTAATTTGTTTAGTATTGAATTACATCAATTTATTATATAAACAAAATTACCATATTTTTGAAGTTATACATGCTTAGATACCTCAGACTATGAGGAATAAAAAATCTGTAAGACAGAAAATAGTAAGATAATCTCTATCCACTTAAAGTTATGACTGTAACCTTAAATGTTAAATATTTTACTTTTATAGGTTACTAGGATTATTCTCTCACAACTTTAGGAATTATATCAATGTTTTACTTATTTACCAAAATTCACTGTCTGGGAATATATAGTCATTGGCTCTTCTTAACTTTAAACAAACATAATATTTACTTTAATTTGTTCCTATAAAATAAGAAAATTAACCCAAACTGCAGGCAACAGCAAATATAATGTCCCATCCCTGCCCAATAAAAATGGAAATGAGTGCCCTATCTTCTCTGAAAAGTCATTGATTTTCATCATAGCAGTTAAAATGTATAAAAGCACTTTTAGCTTAGAGATAGGGTCACCTTTTTGCCTTTTATTTTTTTAACTTTCTTCCTCACTCCTAAAACCAACGATTAAACATCCGTAAAATATTGATCGGGACAAAAGTAATTCTCGTTTGAATTCAGTAGAGGGCGCTACACAACCGTCATCCATAGCATTACTCCTCAGGACAGGGCAGCACTCTAAAAACTGCATTTTTAGAAGGCAATTTACCTGATCACAAATGTGAACAAATGTTGTTTTTTTTTTTTTTAACAATGCAAACAAAACATTATTAAGATGCTAACTTCTTGACAAATGTTCCCCTACACAATCTCTGCTGAAGAAACTACCTCATCCCTTATACTTTTCTCTTTTCAGTAGGCATTATGTGAGGTCCAGACATCTTTTTTTATTTTACTTTTGATTTTTATTTTTTAACAGCATATGTCTGCAATGCATAATGAATGCACTCCTCATGGGGAGTTGGCACACGTACGTCACACATACTAATCTTCTTTCTTAACAGCAAGTTGAACAGTGGGTCGCTTGTCCTCTCCATTGCACGATCTGCAAGCTTTCTGTGAAGACGTTACGTTATGTACAGAGAAGCACACATGCATAAACGTACTAAAAGAAAACCCTGAAGACAGCACTCCCAGTGCCACCTGCCTCACACTCACCTGAGATGCTGCCTTCTCAAAGCCATCAGGGTTCAGGGAAGGCATGATGTGAATTCGAGTACTGTGGATCAGGTTCACAATTGTCTCGTTCCCCTTCTGGTATTCGTTGCACAGATACTGGGCCAAGAAAATGAGCAGTTCTCGTCCAACTGCCTCATTGCCATGCATATTCCCAACATATTTAAATTCAGGCTCACCTAAAATACCAAAAATACATGGTATTGAGCAACATTTTCCATAACCCCAAAAAGAAGGCGAATGGCATGCAGTGCCCAATTTATTGTAAATATGTAACAATTTATTTTCCCTCCAGAACTGATGATTTCCTAAGAAATCTACCTTAAATAACCTTTGGAGAATGCTTCAAACATTCCTTCCCTCCTTCTATTCCTCTCTCCCTATTATCCACTAAACTGTGTCCCCACAAAATTCACGTGGTAAAGGCCCAACACCCAGTGTGTATTCACGAATACCCAGACTGTATTCAGAAATAGGGCTATGAAGGAGGGGATTAAAGTTCAAAGAAAGGTCAGAAGGGTGGAGCCCTAGTGCAACAGGATTGCTGCCCTTGTAAGGTAAGACACCAGAGATCTCTTTCTCATCCAATCTGAGGAAAGGCAATGCAAGGATACCCAGGCCACCACCGAAGATGAGCTCCTGCCTTCCAGACAGAGAGGCTTCACCAGAAACCAACTCTGCCAGCACCTTGATCTTGGACTTCCTGACCTCCAGAACTGTGAGAAAATAAATTTCTGTACTTTAAGCCACCCTGTGTGTGTTATTTTGTTATGTTAGTCCAATAGGCTACTATGCCACTCCACCCCCACAATTACTATCCATAGCCCACAATGTGCCTCCTGCATGTGTTTTTATTTAATTCTCACCAAACATCTAAAAGTAAGCATTATTATCCATGGAAAAACTGCAGTGCAGACTGCTTAAGAGGCCTGACCATAGTTACACTGTCCATGAAGCCAGGGTTCAGACGTTGGTCTCCTGTGTTAGTTAAAAATTTATACATTTTTAATTCCCTGAACCATACGGATTAAAAGGAGATAGGCTGCATGGGTTCAAACTGTGGCACCACTTTTTACTGACTGCTTTCAGTACATCATTTAAGTTCTCTGTGGTTCTTTTGCCGCATCTAAAAAATAGAGCTAACAATAGATTCTGCCTCATGAGGAAGGCTGTGATGTTAAGAACCAAGTGAAATCATGAATGTGAACGTCTGGAACAGTACCTGCAAATAACCCGTTCCCCCGATAATAAAATCACTGGGCTGCTCCTCTTGGTATTGGAAGAGAAGTTGGAATTCTTTTTCTCTTAAATATTCTTCACATGAGATTCCCAAGTGTACCATGTAAGTGACTGCTCATCACAGGAAACCATGCCCTTGAGCAACCTCTCCTGAGTGCTGCTGCTCTTAATCATCTTAAGGGTCAGGTAGGGGCAGAATCAGTGCTATTTATACCCCCTTCGGTTTTGTTTTTGTTTCTGTTTACCTTAGGGGAGAGTCTCCAATAAACCCACTCCTGGGGACTTGCCCAGAAGGTAGGAGAATGAAAAGGTATGAAAAATGTTCTCTTTGCTTCCAGTTTTCAAAATCATAATTCCTTCCTTTCTTTCTTTTTCCATTAAATGCAGGTACTTTACACCTTTCCTTACCGAATATGTTTGCTTGATTGAGGCAGAGAAAACTGTGGCATCCCACTGAGACAGACAGAAACAGAGTGAGAGAGACAGAGACAGAGACAAAGAATGAAGCAACTAGAGAGCTGTTAGAAGCCTGCTTCACAAGGCTGTGCCCCTGATTAGGAGGCATTCCAGTCCTTGTCACAACATGATACAAAGTTTCAACTTGACCAAAAAAGCAAGTATGGCCCATAACAGCACACTGGATTTTTTTTTTTTTCACTACTTCTCTGGGTTTAAATGTTTTAAACCATTTCAAGAGCAAACTGCTAAGTCACGTAACCACACTCGTCTCCAGATGTTCTGATGACCCATCGTGTATTCTGTGTTTGAATGTGGATGTTTGGAGTTCGGCATGCTCTCCCCAGTTCTGCCACCCCGCAACGGCTGCTCTCTTATGTATATTTTCAGCTCCTGAATTTTCAAGGTCAGAAAATTTCCAAGACGGCGTCTCTTTGTCAACGCTGCAGGAAATCCCTCTCAGAACAAAGTCTCCCATCATCTATTATGTTTGTGAGGACGTAGTAATAATAACAGCAATGATTCAGGGTTACATAAAGAACGACAAAGATCATTGTATTGAGGTATTAATATAGGAAAACCAAGTTCAAGGCACACAGTCCTTAGCCACGGAAAACGCAAGTGTGTCCTTATGTCCTTCTGTCCTCAAGAATAAATGAGATCGCTGGATACTGTAACCCTCTCACTGAAGCAGGGACGAGCTGCGTTCGTTTAAGCCCGCTGACCTGTCTCAGGAGAGAGAGAAGACCCGCGTTGTTCAAACACATCCTTTGCTGGATATCTGCAGGGGAATTGCAGCGAGGAGGTACAGAGCACGCACGCGCAGTTAACGCAGCTTCTCGACCGGAGCCCGAGGACTGCGGTCTGGGGAGGACACTGGCGCGCACACCGACTCCGCCAGGCAGGAGGCCACAGCGGAGGGATGGTGATGGTGGGGTACCAACTACCCAGATCCGGGTTCCAAAGTGGAGCACTCCTGGGCCTCCTCCACCTCTTCAGCCCTACTCCCTCCCTGCCCACAATTATTTTTTTAAAATCTGACTCTGACCTACAAACTCATCCACTTTCCACTTTCTTTCAAAATAGAAACTAACACTCGCCACAAGCTCTTCAGCTTCCCTGTGGTCTGCTCAGCCCCAAGGCAGCACCCACAGTCTCCGGGCTTTTCCTCCACGCTTTGTAAAGCCACCTGGCTGTCATCTGAATGTGCCCTGTTTTGCATACTGTGCACGCAAAAATTCTGTATCCACCTCTTCCTCCTCTTTCCCCAGCTCCTTCTTCTGTACTGGGTGGGGGGGACCCTGGGCCTTTGCACTGAGGTGCATCCTCAGCCCTTGTTTTCTTGCTGCTGTTTTTTCATCTTGTTGTTGTTGTTGACACAAGGTGTAAGTTATTAAATGACCCAGGCTGGGCTCAAGTTTGAGAACCTCCTGCCTCAGCCTCCCATAGTATTGAGACTACAGGTGTTTACCATTACATCCAGCCCTCACAACCTTTCAATTCTGGATAAATACACCTTCCTCAGAGTATCTTTATAGGTCCAGCTTCCTTATTTTCAATACCTCATTTTGGAAATATATATTAATGTGATTATTCCATTAGCCTCCCCCATTCTCTTAGCCAAAAGATCTGCCCACAGAGGCAGAAGCACAATAAAACTTGATTCAGTAAATTCACGAGTAAAGGAGCAATGAACATTCTCTCCCCTTCTCACCACCCCCAACTGGGAACCAAACCCAGAGATGCTCTACCACTGGGCTACATCGACAGCTCTTTTTATTTATTCTTTATTTTCCAACAGGGTTTCACTAAGTTGCCTGGAATGAACTCAAATTTGCAATCCTCCTGCTTCAGCCTCAAAAGTGCTGGGCTTCCGAGCATGTACCACCACGCCCAGCCTGCTCTTGCTTTTAAATCCCATCTTCGCGTCCCCCTGAGGCCTGGGTGCTGTGGCGGCAGCAGTGGCCTGAACACCTTTCTGCAACAGCAAAGGAGAGGAATGACCAGCTGAAGAGGACCTGGTCCCATCCAGGTGGAACTGTCTAGAAGCCTCCCTGGCTGTCCCTCTGTCCTGATCCCCGGGCAGGAATGGGAATTCTCCGGGAGGAAGGGAAGGCACTGCCATCAGCTGACTTCCCAGGAAGATTAATCTCCATGGTCACCGCAAAACCTCCCCCCAGGCAAGCAGCTCTCTCGGGCTATTTTTGTTAAACCTTCTAAACGATGGATTCTGCAGAGACTTTACCTTCAGAATCCTTAATCCGGAAATAGAGATTAAAACCTGCAACCCTTTGGATTTTGAGTGACTCTCTTTGGGTCCATTTACCTTCATTTTATTAAGATTAAAAAAAAAAGCGATAGCATTTCATCATCACTTCATTGTCTTTTCTGCAGCTAGAAAGGAGGCGCGGGCCCCAGGCCGGTGCCTGGGTGACGCTCTGTGCCTTCCTGTCTACGCGGTTTCCACGGAAGAGCAAATCCCAGGTCTCCGGGCTGGCGGCTGCCAGGTGCGTCAGGCCCTGCGGATTCAGCTGGCGACGCGAGACCGCAGCGCCTCTGTCTCCTAGCAACAGGGAAGTGAAAGGCGGCAGGAGCACGGGTCTGGCACCCTTGGGGATGGCTGCTTTGCGTTCGTCTGGCTTTCCACACTCGCTGTCAAATTCATTTTCCTTTTTACACAATGCCTCACCCAGGTGCTCGGGGCGCGCTGCACACATCGGGAAGCACCGCGTTCCGGCTGCACCGCTTCCCCGAGCCGCCGCGTCAGCGCCCGCGCTCCCTGACTTCCTGCCGCACGCAGCCGGGCCTCCAGGGACGCCTCGCAGAGTCGCCTCGCAAACCCAGCCTCGCTTCCGTGGGCCCAGTGTCCGGCCCTTGGTTGTCGGTCGCACTGAACAAATAATGTACCTCATTGGATGCTGGCGGTGCATTCTCAACGGCGCAAGAGGAATTTCTAAATTTTAGAAGATCCATAACTGTCAGAAATAACTGCATAAATCCTAAACTTGAACACATATATTTTAAGTCTATATTTATAATTTTTCACCTGTTTTTTGTTTGTCTGTTTTTTGAGGCAGAATTCTGCTAAGTTGTCCAAGCTGTTCTGCAATTTGCAATCTTCCTGTCTCAGCCTCCCAAGGAAGGCGCTGGGATTATAGGCATGTGCTACCATGTCTGGGCCATATTTGTAACTCCTAAATCGTTCAAATTATATACTAATATGATTTGAAATGACTAAATGAGGAAAAAAATGACTTAAATGTCTATTGCCTCAAAAATAAAAGGCTACAGTTGTGAAGACATTGAATGCCACCACCACAGTCGCAACCACAGCAAGCAACAACAGCACCACACCCACAAATGCCACATACCCTATGCCTGCTGCCAAAGAGCACCACCCAGTATCTTCCTCCATCCTCCCCATCACCACCAGCCCAACCAGGAGGGGCTTCTAGAAACAGTCCTTCGGAGTGGGAGTCGGTGTCTCCAAATAAAGGGGCATCTTCCTCCGAACAGGAAGCAGGGAATCCACCAGTAGTGCAAACAGCAAACAGCCAACCTCCAAACAGCAGCAACCTCCAGGATCTGTTTCTCAGGAGCCAAGACCACCTCTTCCACAGTCTTAGGTTCCTCCCCTGGAAGTTACAATGACTGTTCCTCCTTAGCAAACAGCAAGTTCTGCTCCAGCGGCAGTGCCTTCTGCTGCCCCAGTGACTTACCCTATGCCTCAGACACAAATGGGATGCTCCCAGCCTACTAAAATGGAAACCCCTGCTACTAGACCACCCTCTCATGGCACAACTGCCCCCTCTCAAGAATCCAGCTCCAGTGCAGAGTTCATCCGCTGAAGCCCTCAGTGTCAATCACATTAAAAGACCTCACAGTGTGCCCTCCTCTGTCCAGCTACCTTCGACCTTACATTCACAAAGTGCTTGTCAAGAATTCAGTACAAGCCGGGCCTGGTGGCGCACGCCTTTAATCCCAGCACTCGGGAGGCTAAGATAGGCGGAGCGTTGTGAGTTCGAGGCCGGCTTGGGCTACAACGCCAGCGTCAGGCCGGCCTGAGCTACATAGTGCGACCCTGCCTCAAAAAACCACGGCCGGGAGTTTGGCTCAGTGGCTTAAGTGCCTGCCCTGGCAGGTGTGAGGTTGTGAGTTCAATCCCCGGTACCGCAAAAAAAAAAAAAAAAAAAAAAAAAATTCAGTACATCAAGAAAATAAGCCTACTGCTCCCAATTTCAGTGCCCCTTTACCATTTGGGTACCTTTAGCTCATTGTTTGAAAACAACCCTACTTCCCCTCATGCCTTTTGGGGAGGATCTGTTGTATCATCTCAAGTCAACTCCAGAATCTATCCTATGAGGAAAATCCTATTTGCCAAATTCAAATCCTTTACACCAGTCTGATATTTCCAAAGCTCCAGGTTTTAGACCACCACTGCAGAGACCCATTCCAAGTCCCCCAGGTATTGTCAGTACGGACTCGCCATGTGGTTCTGTAACGCCTTCCGCACATTTGGGAAACTTTGCCTCAAAACTTTCAGGAGATGTACGGACTTTGAGCAGGCCTTGGAGGAGCCTGCTAACTTTAACAGACAACATTTTTCTCTGCTCAGTTTGTTCATCGGCATCCAGTGATTCTCCTACAGTCAGTACCCTCTGGGGTTTGTGCTCCTCTCAAGCCCTGCCAGCAGTACTTTTAGGTCAGAGAAACCCCGGCAACATTTCTCAGGACAGGAAAGTTCCAGTTCCAACTGGGACCGAAAGTTCTGCACAGATCAGGCAAATGGGAACATCGGCCCCTGTCTGTGGTTGGCAGCAATGTGTCCACGTCCATAGGACACAGTGGCATCTGGTCCTTAGAAGGGATCGGTGGCAGTCAGAACAACGTAGACTGGTGTAACCCCGGGATGGGAGATCCTAAGATTCACAGGCCAATGTCTGATCCAAGAGTGTTTGCACAGCATCAAGCCATGGAGACAGACGGTGCAGGAATTGTAACTCCTTCTGGTACATTCCATCAGCCTGTTCCTGCAGGATGTATGGACTTCCCTAAAGTTGGGGGTATGCCGTGCACTGTGTATGAGAACGCAGTGTTCCCTCAGACTCCTGGAGGACCCATATTCAATGGCCCTCATGCTGCAGACACCACCTGGAACTCACTGATAAAGATGGCTGCAAGTTCCACAGACAACAATGGTCCTCCAGTGGTATGCCCTGGACTCGGGGCACCTCACATGAACAGTGTGCATATGAACCAGCTGGGCCGATGCGGATGAGCCTGATAGCCTGCAGATTCCTTTTCATTCAGAGGAAGTCACAGGCGGCCAGAAAAACAACTATGCTCCCAAATCATTCTACTGATGTGCTTGACTGAAGTGCGCAGGCTCTCTGCAGGAGAACTTAGGAACTGATCTGTTTGCCACAAACATTTGTGAGTGCCCACTCCCCATCATCTTGTGTTTTACCTTAGTTAGCAATTTTTCTTATCATTTTCTTTTCTTTCCCTCTTCCCCCTTTGGGCATAGCTTTCTGTTGAAGCTGTGCTTTGGCTGGTTGGTTTTAGTACTGTAAATTGCTTCTAAGCAAACACAGAAATCTAGCAAAGCTATGTAAACTTGATCCTGAGATTTTGGAATGGCAAATAAATGTGCAGTTATTTACATAACAAATAAAATAAAATAAAATGCTAATAGTTTACACCCAGAACTTCACATCCATGAGGTGGTGACATGAGAAGTGGAAGCAGGTTCCGAATGTTGAAACACGGAAAGGAATTTTATACCTTAAACTGATCTGAGAAATTCGGAACCTCAGAAGGCTGAACCTAAAATGACCAAATAAAATGACAAAAGTAAAGAATAGCACTGTCAACCTTTCCTAAATTTTATTTTCACTCTTTTCTTTGGCCCAATGGTCAATCTGGCTCCCCATCAAATATTTTCATGTCTGGGAAATAGCAGACAGACTGACCACTGGGTAAGGTCATTGACAGCTTGAAAGGTCTTTCGAGACTTAAGAGTCAATTATCCAATGACCTCTATATGGAAAGAAAGCAACTAGGAAACAGCTGGCAGAAAACGAGATGATAAATACAAAAGTGTGTTGCAAATTGTGAAATCCTACACAAGTATAGCATCATTATTTAGAAGAAATAAGTAGGTGAAAAGTATTTTAACAGAGAACTTGATCATAGAAACAAAACTCTCCTGTTTTTCACCCTCAAAATAGAGATGGAACTGACAGTGAGATTAATCTGTTCTTCCTCCATCATCGAATTCTTGCTAAAATATAAGCCCACTAATTTATTTGGAAGGTACAGTTGTCCCTCTGTATCTCAACAGGGAGGGGCATTTCAGGATCTGCTAAGGATACCAAAATCTGAGGATGCCAACTTCTTTATTTATTAATGTGCAATATTTATATATAACCTACCCACTTCCTCCCATATACCTTAAATCATCTCAATCGTACGTCTAATAAACGCAAATACTATATAAACAGCTGTTACCCCATACTGTTTAGGGAATCATGACAAGAAAAACCAATACATGTCCATACAGATGAATTTTCTGCAACATTTCTGATCCACAATTGATTAAATCTGCATGTATGAAACTCATAATTATGGAGAGTTGACCATATATATTTAACTCGCTGGTTATATAACTCTTAGCGTTGGTGATAATTTCAAAAGTAATCTTCCCAGCACACGTATTATACTAACCATATGGCTAATGACAACAGTATCCATGAATAAAATCTTATGTATCAGAGACATCAAGATAAAATGTGCACATAAGCGATGATTCTGAGAAATAGACAACCAAATATTTCTAAAGCCAATACAATCACTGAACTATTCCTGTTTACACACTTCTATGCAAGCAAGTGAAACATCTTTGGAACAGATGGGCCCTTTAATCAAAGATCTTTCTCTCTCAGTGGTAAACCTGGGGTAAAGACATTAGTGCTACTAATTGTTTCCACTTGTTTGACATTCTAGCCTATTAGAGCCTGTAAATCATTCTGGCAGAAACTAAACCCTGCAAGTTTCCTAGCACTTGTCAATAAGAACATCATTACCTGGTTCATGTTTTAGCACACTTTAGCAGCTTAAAATGCTAAGCGTATCCCTAAAGGAAATGCAACTCTCCAGGGGTCAAACAATGGAAGAGTATGGTGATAAAAATAGATTCTTCTTATATAGAAAAAAATGAGGAAAAATAAAGAGGGAAAAGAAACCATGAAAAGAACTAAAATTGACTGAAAAAGACATTACAGAATTTCTTTAGCATGATACACTCTTCTCTTATTTCCTTCAAATTATATTTTAAAGACAACTAAACTAACATAGCATCTTAAAAGTGAAGTCTTTATCTCATCTGATCTTTTAATGGGCTGTCAAAACCGAACACACTGCATAACTGTTCTGCAGAGGTAGATTACAGAATTATCTTTGAAAATATTAATTATTACTAGACACGCTTAAAGCCATCTTAATATCTAGAACGTTTCTAGTAAGAGCCTAATTGAAGAGTGAGCAAAATAAAAGAAGATATTTCCAGCCTCATAAGTTTATAAAGCAATGCAAAAGTTCCAATATTAACAGAAATGCCAGGTCGGGAATACAGCTCACTGGCACAGTACCTGCCTAGCAAGCGCAAGGTCCTGAGTTTGATTCCTGATACCAAAAATAAAAAAATAAAATAAAAAAACGAAATGCCTACAACTATTTAAATTAAAGTATTTGATGCCTTCCCAAAAGTGTGCTGGAAACTTTTTACAAATACTCATGCAAACATGTAGATGCTGGTATACAGGTCCACATTGTAGCACTGCCCATTTCCGTGGTGCAAATACTTCCATCCTGGCCAGATGAATCTACCAAAGTAAGATCTGTTAGCTCATGCAATTCCTCAAAATTAAAAATAGATTCTCACAAGTCGGTATCACCCTATTTCAACAAACCACTGCATAGACAGAGCACTTATTTGTAATAAATAGTTTTCAGTTTTTCCACAGGTTCTCCAAAAAAGGGGAAACTGAGATCTAAGAAATCTGAAAGTTTTTCAAGCACATGCTGAGTAGGTTATGCCTTTCTGTTTTCCTTATGTTTCATTTCATACTGGGAGAATTAAAAGAGATTTCTTTGGTTTTGTTTTCATTGTTGTTGTTTTGTTGATGTGTTACTATAGAGTGCTTTTCCAGAGTACTACACCATTACCAATTCAACTTGAAGGGAAGAAAAGTAAAGAGGACTAAGGAAAGTTTTTTGGACTGAAAATTAAAAATAGAAACTTAGAAGTTACTGATCTTATCAGAGTCTCTCATCTTTGCTCTAATATTAGCCATAATGAATCAACTGAATAACTTTTACTCTTGTCTATTAAAGATTTTTTCTAAAATACTTATTAGTAGTGATATCAGGTATACAAAACACCTTCTGCTGACCCTACACTATTGACTGACGAGACTGTCTTCACAATAGAAAAGGCAACAATAATTTCTGTGCCCATTCCCAGAAATTCATAATTTATAATTTACAGAAATAATTTATTTAAAATTATCACCTGAAACACTTTATTATTATCCAACAAGAAACTACCTCTGAAAGTCTTTATATGCCTAAAAACCTTTGAGTTGTCCATGAACATTTTAAATGAGCAGAGAAGTTTTAATATGCAAGTCAAATAAGGCAAAGATTGTGTTAATGACAGCTTCAAGAGCTGAAAACTTTCTGTAGATATGAATCACTAAGAATGACCAAGAATTAGTTTTAAATACTGTAATAATTACTAACTACATAAAATGCTTATCAGAATGCCACTGTGAATTTAGATGTCGAATAGGCTTTTTGGCCCTTAAAGTATCTTTCAGAAGTAACAATTTCTAGTTATTTTAGATAACTCTCAGAAGGTTCTGTTGTCTTTTGCTAGTATTTTTTTTTTCTTTGCAGCTCTAGGGACAAAAGCCAAGGCCTCCCACATACTAGGCAAGTGTTTTACCACCTAGCTACACTATTGTTCTCTTCCACTAGTATTCTTATCAAACTAATTAAAATAAAATGCAAAGATAAACTACATTAAGATAAATTATAAAGATAATTTACTTAAAAGGTTAGGAATGAAAGAGCTAGGAGAACTGGCAGTGGAAAGTACACGCACGCAAAAACATGAACGGGCCTGATTTACAGCGAGTGATTATGATTCTGGTATTTGCTGATTTTCTCATTATTTTTTGTTGTGACTTGCCTATCTTGGAAAGTAATTGCCATAAGTTCATTTGATAGCTTGGAAAGAGAAGGTTAAGTGGCAGCATCAGTTTTCCGAAAGTTGAAAGTTCTTCAAGTTTTTGACGGTTGTGTTATGTGGGGAAGGATTTGATTCATTCTGCAAAACTCCAAAGGTCAAAATGAGAATCAGTAACTAGAAGGTTCAGAGAGAAAGTACTGAGCACAGCTGAAGAACAACCTCCCTTTCAGCCCAAGCCACTAAAAGGCAGCGTGGTAGCTTCCTACAGAAGCAGAAAAATATCTGAGAAACATGCTACAGAGGTTGGAATGAATGAGCTCTTAAATCCTATGATTTTATAAAACTAGGCCATTTTTTGTTTTTGGACAAACTATTGGCATTCAAGCTTCAAGCATTGTCTTATACAAATAATGGCTGTTAATAAATATGGGTTGACAATTTTGGTTGTTCTCTAGAATCTAAACAAAGCCATAGGTCATCATATGTCTAGTGAACTAAGACATGATTTCAAGTGTAATGGAAAAACACCAGTCTGTTTCCACTAAGCACCTCTCAGTATACCCATGAATGAACAGCTCACTCATTCAAAGGTAAACAAGAGGATGAGCAAAAGCGATGTCATCAGAACCTGTGTGGGAGAAACACGTCAAACAGTTCCAACAGATACAGATAAATAAAGAAAAATTTCCATTTACTGATAAGCAGATAAAGAGGGAAGCAGGATTAACTACCTAAAACAAAATCAACAATGTGAAAGCTTCTCTGAACAATCTCTTCTCAAAAAATTCTTGGAACTTTTGTTTTTCTCCCAATTCCCTCAGGAAGAAGGTAACTTAAAAGTCAAACTAATTTGTCAAAACATTTTAAGGATATTATTTTTTTTAACATCACAACAAAAGACTTGTCATATTGAATATACACCTGTTTCAGAAGAAGATGGAAGTACAACAGAATCATTTTAAAAAGAGTAAAGGGCCAAATGGAATTCTCTGGGCCTTTCTGCATGCCTGGGTCTTGCAGAATACCTGCTTCTGGCTGGGATGAGTCCCAGTGGGATGCTGGGTCTACTCTAGGTCTCTCCCCAGAGAATCAATTCAAACCAAGGCAGGCACAGAACATCCTCTTTTTTAAAGTTCAAAACTAAAATTACACTGACACAGCATTCTCAGTCAGAATTGTTTGTGGAGCTTCTTATATATATATAGATTTCTGAGCTTCCTGCCCAAAATTCATACTGCAGAAGGTCTGAGGAGGGGCCTGAGAATGTGTGTTTCACAGAAGGTCTGGAGGTGATCATCACTCCCTGGCAGGATTGAAGAGGAATGATTTGGGGGGCAGAACTGAGAAATTCTAGTAATAGGGAGGGGGGATGGCAGCAGACCAATGGGACTCCAACAGCTGAGGGCCATCTGGATATGGGGTGAGGAGGGTGATTTTTTTTATTTGTGGATTCAAATAAAACTATCAATTGTTTTCCTCCACATTTATTTTAAAAATCACAGAATTCTACAAAGATTTTTATAAATTTAAGGAACATTATACTAGGCATTTATAAGGTAGAATGAAGCAAGACGGACATCATAGCCACCAAAAATATCAACAAATAGCTGTTATACAGGCTTGTTTTCAGATCCGAGACAAGTAGCAGACTACTGCACAGGCTTCCTTGGGAAACAGAGTTGGAGGCAGAGAAGCAAGGATCTGGGTGAGACAGACTTGGGTTTGAATTTCAGCTCCAACATTGTACATCTAACTTGAACAAGGAACTCTTCTTCCATTACCCTCAAATACATTGTCTTATTAAAAGCTTTCTGTCGAGTTGTTGAGGGGATTAAGAAAATCCATAGATGACACATTCTGAGCCGTGCCAAACAACTAGTAGGTGACCAAGAAATGGAACCAATACTCCCAATGACTCACACTGCTAATAATATGGACAACCTTCTGTACTGGGGACACAGAAACTTCCAACTGGAGTATCAGGAGACTATGGAACCTGTCAAAAAACTACGCAACCTATGTGGGTTTAAAAATTAATTATTCCTTCCAGGAATGTGGACAACAAGCTCAGCCCAGTCTGCTCTCATCCCTCCCGGCAGGGCTTCCAAAACGTAGATGCGCATGTGAGGCGTGTGAAGATCTTGCTAAAATGCAGACGACTCAGCAGCTCAGAGGGGCACCGGAGCACCTGCAGGGACGCCCAGGGAAAGCCAGGCTGCTGCTCCGTGGGTCGAGCTCGGCTGCAGATTTTGAGAGTAGAAACGTTGTTTGAAATCTCTCAGATAAAAAGTGTAGCAAAAAAGAGGCTGCAAGAGAAACTGATTTTTTTTTTTTTTTTGCGGCACCGGGGATTGAACTCACAACCTTGCGCCTGCCAGGGCAGGCGCTTAAGGCACTGAGCCAAACTCCAGGCCCTGGTTTTTTGAGGCAGGGTCGCACTGTGTAGCTCAGGCCGGCTTTATGCTCACGTTGTAGCCCAAGCCAGCCTCGAACTCACAACGAGAAACTGATTTTTAAACAGAAAAAAAGTTAATACCTACAACTTAAAAACTTGGGTGTTTTTTCTATTGTTAGTTACTTCAACAGTAAAACATTTGATCACCCATCCCACCCAAAGGGACACAGCATGATATTCAAGGCTGCTCCACGGCCTCCGGTCTAAGATTGACTGTAAGCCCTAAATTTGTGACCAAAATGTATCTGCTAATGTATATGAAATCTGATGTTAAACACAGGAGAAGGTAGATTATTATAGAGCTCACTACAAATTTATAGAAATAAATTTACACTGCTCCAGAACTATCCAGATACTGTACACAAACTGTACAGCTTTTCTCAGCTTAAAATGTGATACTTAAATTTTAAATATACATTAAATAATTATGCATGATTTTACATTTTTAATGCACTTGTGAATAAATTATGAATAACCATGGATCTTTAGAGGAGATGTACTATCATATGTTGTTTATAGTTTCCTCTCCAAAGCACTTTCAAGATTTTTACTGATTGCAACTATTCTAATTTTACCTCCCACTCGATCTCATCCATCTTCTGCTACTCTTTTATTTATTTCTTTAGGGAATAAGATAAGACCTTTAGGAAATTTTGTTTCCAATTAAAAGGGACAAATAGAAAGGACAAAAATCTCACACAAGGCCAAGTAAATAACTAAGCAGATTAACACTCTCTCCAATAAAGACTTGAGATTTCCAATGTTATAATGATTTTTTAGTTCATATTAGTATTTCACCTCTCTCTTCCTTTACAGATGCTAATTTGAATATTCTGTTAATTTGAATATTCTACAAACATTCCAAAGTAAAAAAGAATAGTGAAATGTTTTGCTAAATAAGACATAAACCATCAGGCTTCAATGAAGAAATACAATTGCTGAATATTAATTACTTACCTTTAATTTGGCATGTACTTTAGTCCCAAAATGTTAATATAAAATTTTATACTTAAATTCACCATTTTTGGCTAATAATTTCATGATTCTTTTAGAGCCACTTAAGAGTCTATACATGGTTTGTGATACTGTATTAAGAACATTCTTATCAGAAATATTTCCTTAAGAACAAAATAAACAGCTGTCTGTTTTCAAAACTAATGATAAAAATCATCAGGTGTATCAAAAGTTTCCAATTAAAAAGATTTTGTAGCTGCTTAACAACTCAGGAAAAGATAAACAGTTGTAACTCAAGCCCAGCAGGAGATAAGGATTTCTTGTCTGGGAAGAGGACTAAAAAATTATCAGGAAAATTCTACATGAAATTGAAAAAGTCTAAATAAACAAAGACCTATACGTATCTATCTACATAAATATATTCATCACATTTTCAACTTCAAGGGTAGGAAATTGTTATGGCTTGTGTCTACATGTCTCCCCAAAACCTCATGAAGTCATAGGTGGGGCTTTTTCAGAGAAGACTGAATCTGAAGTGTGTGATTGATTCATCCTGCAATGCTAGGATTAAGAGTGCTGGGATTAAGGGTGAGTGGTTATTAAATCAGGTCACTGATTGGTTTGGCACTATCCTAATCCCAGGAGCCTACATACAGTATAAGGGACAGAAAGAGGCTTGTCTTTCCTCCTGTTGCTTTGCTATCTTCTGCCTACATGAACTGTTTCTCTTCTGCAATGTCTGTCTGTCATGCTGTCCCTGTCTTGGAGCCAGCCAATTATGGACTGAAACCTTCATAAACTATGAGCTAAATAATAAATCAGCCTTTCCCCCTTTAACTTTTATGTCAGGTATTTTGTCTCAGTCGTAACAGAAAAATAACTACACTAGACCACTTCTAAAAAGCAATCAACAGAAAAATGACTAAAACAGAATTTGGCACCAGAGAAGTGGGGTTGTTGTTGTGACTATACCTGACCATATGGTTCAGAATCCTTTGGGATTGGCTTTTGGGAAGAGTTTGGAAAGATTTGGAGATGCCAGTGGAAAAAGAAGAGCTGGAATGCCTTACACCATACTTGATGATATACCCTGGTCAGAGCTTAGAAGACTAAAAGGCGGATGAAAATTCTGCAAGTAAAGACAAGGCTTAAGAGGTTTGTGCTGGGAAGAACAACTTCATGGCTGTTGGACCCCTGATGATGTGTGTCACAATTGGCAGAAAGCATGTCTGCATTTTGTTCATGTGCAGAGACTTTGCCTGAGACTAAGGAGGGTGCTGGAAGAACTAATCTTACAGAAGAAATTTCAAAGCAGTCTAATGTTGAGATGCTGACATGGCTACTATTGGGAGCTTTTGGCCAGATTTATGTTGAGAATCAAAAGCAAAAAGTCCAGCAGAATGATTCAAAACATTGTGAGTTTGGTCAGAAAAGAAGCTCCAATAAAGTCATGGCCTGGAAAGATAGAATAGAGGAGAAATTGGTTGTTAAAAAGGCTAGCAAGAAAAAGTCAAGCATTTCAGAAGAAGACAATGGAAAAGACGGCCTGAGGACATAACAAGAACCAAAAGGACTCCAGCCTTTGCAGCCTCAGAGTTGCAAAGGTGAAAGACTGTGCTTTGAGAAGAGAGCCCCAGAGAACCATGATCCAGAATGGCAGCATCCTGGGAAAGTTGTTCCTTGGGGTTTGGTTCATAGGAGCTATTACAGTTGCTACACTGTGTCAACTTGAGAAGTTGAGAAGTTTAACTGAGAGACTCAGCAGAAGGCCAGGGTTCTTACTCTGTAAATATCCTCATCCTGTGCAAAGGAGGGCAAGGAGATTTTCTAAGTACTACACCTGCAGTGGGAGTAGTCAGGAGGGGGGAAGCTGTGTACAATATAAGGGAGGAGAAGTGGCTTGTTTTTTGCTCTTTTGCTCTGGCTGCTTTTTGCTCTGGCTGATGATTTAAAGTGTTGTCCCAGTGCTATGCCACTCTGCCTTGGAGTCACCTGATTATGAACCAAAACCTCCAAAAACTATAAGCTAAATAAACCTTTCCTTCCCTTATTTTGGGTATCAGGTGTTTTGTCCCAACAATGAGAGAAAAGTAACTAAGACAGGCACTCAACCCCTATAGCTAAAAGAGAAGGAAGACTGGCTACTGCCCCAGCTGGTGGCAGGCCTTGGCATCATCCTTGTGGTGCTGGTTTTAGGTGCGTGCAGAATTCAAGAGTTGTGGGGTCAGGAAGACTTCCACCCAGCTTTCAGAAGGCCCGAGAGGGCAGTATGTGAAGCTGTGAGTATGAAGCCAAAGTGGCAGTGGAGACCCCAAAAGTTTGAAGAAGCCAGGAACGTGGATCATCTGAGGAAAACTGCAAGGTAGGAGCAAAGCAGGCCCAAGAGAGAAGCTGTGGGAGAGCAGCGCAGACTCGGACCAGGAAGCAAATGAACTGCCCTCTGGGGTCCTGACCTCAGGACCCTGGAGGAGAACGAGAAGGGCCCCTCGTGGGGTCCGAGTCGCTCAGGCACCGATCAAGACGCAAATGAACTGCCTTCCGGGGTCCTGACCTCAGGACCCTGGAGGAGAACGAGAAGGGCCCCTTCTGGGGCCCAGCCCGCCAGACCAGAGGGGCACCAGCGCGCAGGCTTGGAATCAGGGACAAATACACTCCCCCCCACCCCACCCCCGTCAACAACCTGCTGTTTCCGAGGTCTGGCTAAATTGATAGCAACCAAGGAACATCAACCAACTTTTTGCTAGTATTGTTTAGTAGATTTTACAGGACTCTGGGCAGCAACCCGAGCA
This sequence comes from Dasyprocta punctata, assembly GCA_004363535.1. NCBI lineage: Eukaryota > Metazoa > Chordata > Mammalia > Rodentia > Dasyproctidae > Dasyprocta > Dasyprocta punctata. Next base: position 9,266 of record RJWM01003492.1, on the reverse strand, counting down.
TCTCTATGGAAGGTGACAGAAGGCAATGTAGCAAGTACAGGGGATTCTCTTCTGTCTTGTCTTTGAGGCCCAATATGGTTCTCTCTCTTTTGCTTTACTCTGATCATTGTTATTATTATTAATACAATTTAAAAAAAAAGAGAAGCTGTGGGAGCTATAACCACTGAAAGTGCTGCAGGGGCAGAGCTGCCCAAGCCCTTTGGAGCTCATATTTTGCCACAGATTTCCTGGGATGCTGGACATGAAACTATAGGACTTGATATTTGCCCTGACAGACTTTAGACTTTCTTTGGTTTTGTTCCTTTCTATCCTCCCATTTGTACTTTCTCAAATAGAAATGTTTATCTTGTGCCATTGAATGTTGGAAGTGTTTTTCTTTTCACTTGTACAAGGACTCAATGCTAAGAGTATGCCTTAAATCTTAGAGGAGACTTTGGACTTGGACTTTTCAGCAATGCTGAAACTGTTAGGACTTTGGCAACTCTTAGAGATGGACTAAATGCCTTTTGCATAAATGAATATGCATAAGTCTTTGGGGGTCCAGGGGAAGAATGTTTTATCTTGTGTCTAGATGTCTGCCAAAAGCCTCATGCAGTCATAGGTGGGGCTTTTTCAGAGGGGGCTGAATCTAAAGTGTGTGACTGATTCATTGTGCTATGCTAGGATTAAGGGTAGTAGGATGAAGGGTGGGTGCTTACTAAATCAGGCCATTGGTTGGTTTGGCACCACCCTAATCATGATGGTCTGAATACAATATAAAGGACAGAAGATAACTTGTCTTTCCCCTGGTTGCTTTGCTACTTTCTGCCCTCCATGAATGGTTGCCCCTCTGCCCATGCCACTCCACCTTGGAGCCAGCTGATTGTGCACTGAAACCTCTACAAACTGTGAGCTAAATAAACCTTTCCCCATTTAACTTTAGATGTCAGGTATTTTGTCTCAGCAACGAGAGAAAAGAAAGTAAGACTGAAATACTGGGACTTTCTTTGTATGTCATCTCCTTCTTTTCATCACCCACCAAACCTCTCTTGTCTCCACAACATCCAAGAAATGAAAAGATGTATTCAGCAGACTAACAGAGATGATCATGATACTCAACAGGAGTCACAAAAGAAATGAGGTCTCTCCTACAATAAACTGGTATTCCTGAAAGGGAAATAACAATACTGGTCTCACACTTGAACATGATCACATACATATGAGTACTCAAATGTTTGTTAATGTCTACCTTGTCCTGGTATAAATGTAGCTGTTTTCATTAAGACCATGTTAAATACAGACCAATCATATCAAATGTCAACCACATTGTTGGACCTAGAATCTGGGACTTAGTAACATATTAATAATGGTCTGTGCACTTGGAGTTTATGCGGTGGCAGTGAGTATTCCACAGGCTCTCTGTGTACTAATTCATAACACACACACACACACACACACACACACAAGGGTTAGGAGTTATTTTTATCTACATTTTACAGATGAAGACATTCAGAGTTTAACTTTTTGTACATCACAGTTTACTAGGAGTAACAGTGGGATTCAGCCACCCATGATCTGCCCCCACACTCAAAGAACTTAACCATCTTCTTATTTTTCCTAACTGAGTGCAAAGTGCTTACCTAATGCATTCTGGCTTTCCCTGCCTCTCCAAATTCCAGCTTATGGATGTGCAGCAATCCACTGGAGAGGGTGCTAGCACACATCTGCATCCCATCTCAGCATCTGGCCAATCTTAAGTTTTTCCTGTTACATTCTTCTGCTTTTCTTAATGTTTTATAAAATCTCACCCTTTGTTAACTGCATTACACTTTCATTTGTCATGCAGTTTTGCAAATATTTTCTCACTCTAAACCCTTGTTTTACTTTTTGTTGTACATATTTCAAATATAAATTTATAATTGTGTTAATCGAATCCATTTGACTCTTTTCTTCAGTGGCATCTGGAGTTTTCCTGTTTTTTAAATAAAGTTAAATAAATATAATCCAAATTTTCCTATTATTTTGTCAATTAATTTTTACATCCACATCTTTTTCCACTGTTTTATACATTGTATGTGTATGTGTGAAGTAGTAGTTTCACTTGATCTTACTCCAATTGGAAGCCAGTGATGGACACAAACATAATTTTCCTCTGAATTTAAATTCTACATTTATCACTAATTAGATTTCCTTCCATACTTTAACTTATTTCTAGACACTATTCTAATCATTCTTCTTTCTAGACTTTATACACTGATGTTTTGATTTTCAAAATCTCAAAAGTACACATTAGTAACTGATAGGACTGGTACTCCATTACAAGTATCTTTTCTAAGATTTTCCCTAAAACTGATACATTTACTACTTCAAAGCAGCATGAAAATCAGTGTTTTTATTTCAAAAAACTTAAAACTCTTATTGGAATTTCATTAAATGAATATAATAATATGGGAAGAACTATATTTAACAATCTTAAGTATTCCTGTGAATTCAATTTCCATTTATTCAAGTCTTGTTAGTACAGTGTGTCTTTCTTCACATAGCAGTCACACTAAATCTATTCCTGGGTATACGATTGTGAAAGGAACATTTTTCCACTTCTATGTCTAACTTGTTACTGCTACTATTTTTAAAACCTGCTAACTTTTTGTCATCTCTTTCATCTCTTCAAATCAAAAGAAAATACCAAAATCAGCCAAAAGAAGGTAGAAATAGGGATTTTTTTTAAGTTAAAGGGGGAAAATTAATTTTTTTTAAAATATGACAATAAAATGTAGTACAAAGGATAAATAACAGCAGTAAAACAAAAACAACAATAAAGTAGAACTATCATGACTGAGAAGAAAAAGAGAAAAGATACTTATATACAATTAGAAGAAAGGAAATTGGACCATACATGGAGAAGAAATTAAAATAATTTTTTGTTGTTGTTGTTGAAAACTCACGCACCTAGAGAAAGCTGTCCAACTTTAGAAAATGAGGCATTTGGTCCTCGGTGGCAGCCGTCACTCTGTAACTCACATGGTTGTGACAACTGGGCATTGCCATGGCCCGAGATGGATCCCTTTATTCACCAGGTTTCCCTCCCCCAATGCAATGAAGGCAGTGAATGAAAAGAGATGACCTGGGGGTACAGGAGTCGATGTGCATCATGAGGACCTAGAGAAGCCAGAGGCAGCAATGGCTGTCCCCGGTCTTCCCCCTGAGCCATCATCATCTCCACCTCTGCATGGCTGTTTCTTTACCTAATTGGTTTCAAGCCTAAACATGTTGCCAAGTTAGCAAGACCCAGGACCTCCTCTGATGCTTTAACAAATCCGACCCTGCAGGCAGACAGCATGGAGTCTATGTTCCACCATTTACCAGCTGTGAGACTTGGGGCAGCCTATTTATCCTGTAGGACTCAGTTTTCTGAACACGAATGTAAGGACTAATAAAACCTACTCTGTAAGTATTAACAGGCTTGTGTTCTCCTAAAACTCCTGTATTGAAACCTGAATTAGTCTACTCCATCTGCTGTAACAAAATACCATGAACTGCACAGACAACAGAAATTTATTTTTGAAGTTCTGGAGGCTGACCTAATCAAGATCAAGATGCTGGCAGATGCAGGGCTTGATAAGAGCCTCTTTTCTGGTTCATAAATGGTGCCTTCTAGTGCAACTTCCCGTGGTATAAAGGGCAAAGCAAGTCTCTGGAGTCCCTTTCATCAGGGCACTAATCCCACTCATGAGGACTCCACACTCACGAACTAGTCACCTTCCAAAGGCCCTAGCTCCTAACGCCATCCCACTAGTGATTAGGTCTTCAACATTTCAGTTTTAGAAGAACACAACATTCATCCTATAGCAAAGCCCTAACCCTCAATACCTCAGAACAGAAGAACATCTGGAGATAAGGCCTTAAAAAGACACCAAGAGAGCTGGCACTAATCCAGTCCTTGTAAGAGGAAATGGAACATAAAAAGAGTGACCAGCAATACACTTGTACAGAGTAAAAGCCACACAGCTCACAGGGAGAAGGCATCATGTGCAAGTCAAGGAGAGGCATCAGGAGAAGTCACACATACTGACACCTTGATCTTGGGCCACCAGCCCTCAGAACTTGGAGAAAATAAATTTCCGTAGTTTAAGCCACATAGTATGTTGTCATGGTAACCCTAACAAACTAACACAGTAGGGTTATTGGAAGGATTAAATCAAATAATCTACTAAAAGAACTTAGAAGAGTGAGTAGTAATTAATAAAGTGAACTATTTGATATGATGCAGGAGGAAAACAAAGAGGAGACAAACGAAGAGAAGAAAACAGGAAACACCACAGCTCCATTCTTTATTCTGACTTCTAGACATAGAAGACATCTCCAATGTCTATTGCTTGCTCCTCACAAGTCCCAGGGAACCCTCAGAAATTATCGAAGCCCCAGAGATGCTTATACTTTCATACTCAGGCCCCTTTAACTGTCCTTTCCTAAGCTCTTTCATGAGTGCATTCACTGAAGTGTTTATTGAGTATCTACTACATTCCAGACCCCAGGGTTACAACGGGCTGATAAAATCAGTGAAGACTTAGACCTCACTAACATGAAACTTCAAATTGCCTACATCTTGGGTTCTCAGCACTGGGACAGCTGCCCATGTTAACGTCTCATTGTTCTTTTTCAAGCAACACAGGACTCCTCTAGGACCTCTGAGGACCAACGTAGAATCAGAAATGAAGGGAGATTAAATGTTGACTCAATCACTTTTCATTAGGGAAGGAAAAACGTTTTATACAAGGTCCATCTGTTCTTCTCACCATCCCTAACTGCTAGGACTTTCTGCAGTGCTGCTAGGTTTTGGTCTGTGCTATCCAGGGCAATGACACTCAAGCACTTAAATTATAGGTGATGCAACAGAGGACATGGATTTTTAATTATGCATAATTTTAGTTAATTTAAATGTAAAATGGTATGTGTTGCTACCATATTGAATAGCACAGTTGTAACACCTTATGTTTTTTGCTGCTGCTGCTGCTGCTGCTGTTGCCATAATTCAGAAGCTGAATTAAGTGTCTGAATTCCCTGCATGTTGAGTTTATTTATATCCCAAGAGACAAGTTTGGGAATTTCAGAAGGAAATCTGGAATAGTACTATGGACACACTGGTAAAAGTAGCATTATATTTTGGTATAAAACCTTATTATTTTGCTGGATGAGGAAAGGGAAAATGGGGAAAATGTTCTATCAAAACATGGTATTTAAATAATAAGAATTTCCAAAACAAATGCTATCTTTTATACGAAATATGGAAAGCATTCTTACTCCCCTTCCCACTCGCTTTTGATGCATCAGCATTCACAATCCAGGGCAGTAGTCACAGAATGAGAACAAGTGGCCATTCAGGTTTGGTCAAGATGTCCACAGGTCCTCAACCGTAATTCATGCCTTCTAGTAGAGAAGAAAATCAGACCCAAATTTTGCAGTAGCCTCAGAACCAAAAGAAAATTTGAAAAATACATATCTGTAAAGCAAAGCCTATATATATGATGCAATAAGTAACTAAATGAGGGTCTTGGAAAACACCCACTCTGCATGTTACAATTATTGGTTCTAGAATGCTAGTTGGAAATGAGATTAGTAAAAGTCTCACACTCAGCTTGATAGAGCCTCAAAAGCTCAAGTACCACAGTGATCCACCCCAAAGACAAGCCACGAAAAGAACATTTGAATGACAGCTCCGTGCTGCAGCAGAAGGCAGTTGAGTCACTATGAAGCCCTGTGTCACGGGAAAGTCAATCACTGCCAAGTGCCACTGTCCTGGCCTCTTCTGGAGTTCAGGCTATATACAAGCCACCTCAGCAAGGGGTTCCAATGTCCCAGATACACACACTCCAAGTTTCCTTATACTACTTGAGCCATTAAAGATTGTCATCATGCATCAGATCACCAACCAGATCAGGACTCTTGAGTGTGTGAGGATCACGAATGTTCACAACTGGGAAATGGTCACAATCCAGGCCATCCTGTGCAAAGGGATACGTAGCCACCCGAGCAATACAGGTCTGGGGGTCAAGGTCAACAGAAGTTCCAGCACTGTGCCCTCCACTCCTCGGTTCTCTTTATAACTTGGTACTGATGCCTCTTCAATACAGTGATATCCTGCACTTCCTCTCATGCAAAAGAATTTTATACTTTTATTATCAGAAATAGGAAATCAGAGCTGCAGTTTTAAGATCCATACTATCCTGACATTTGTGGAAGTGGTACATGAGAAAAGAATTTCTCTAGCCTTTCTAAGACTCAAGAAGTTCCAAGACTTGCAGGAAACTTTCAAGTGCTAAAGAGCTGGTGCCTATCAAGGACTCACATGTCACCAAAGAAAGCTCCTCAGGGAAAATATTTCCAGATCAGAGAAACAGGGACAAAAGCACTATTTTCCAGCTCATTCCTTGGAATTCTCCCTGCTAATGTTTATTGAGGGCTATGAAAGGTAGTTGGAGGAGGATATGAAGAAATTGAACAGAGGAGATAAGGATTAAAGCACATAAATTGTTACAGAAGTTTACCCCGTGTACTCCCACGCTCATATGAATCATAAAATCAGTGGTTTCCCCAAATCCTGCAAAACAAGACCACTGCTCCAGGAACTATAGGCAGGAAGGGGGTTCGGCAGACAGAGGGAAGATACTGAAACTTAAGGTCTGGTTAATTTTTGCAGCAAACACACACCTTGGAAACACTTCAGTCTTGCCAATGTTGGTATTTTAAGAGGAACAAAGCTGAAACAAACCCAACTTCTAGATAAGCAAAGAGGCAGAGTGATTTTCTATAAGGAGGAAGGCTAACTTTAAGAAAGGGTTAGTCTTCCAGCCTTCCAGTGATCCATCACTGACAGAGGAGCTTTCCTAGTGTAAGGCTGCAGAGCTCCCAGAGGCCTGTTGCAACCCTGGAGAGGAGATGCACACAGCAAAAAGAGAAAAACAAATCAACGTGCCCACACTGCTTTCAGAAGGAAAAACTAAAAAAGGTCGGAAAGACTAGCATGGAAGTCTTATGTGAAGCTACATAACAGAAAAATCGCATTCTGCAAATGATAGTCTTTGAGTGAAGGCGTTAAAATCTTTAAAAAATTCTAGAAAGTGAAGTCAACTTCGCAAACAAGTGAACCGCATTTTGTTCATTCATCAGATCACTGAGCTGACGTGGGAAGTGCTTTGGCTCGCGTTCCTCCATCACATCAGCTGTTCTGTATCTCAGATCGTTTCATTTTGATGTAAGGTACTCCCCTGCGCTAATCCGATCACGGCCCAATCTGTTGCTTAGAGAGATTTACAGCAGCAACCCTAGGTCTGCATTCTTTCTCATTAGTAACTGTATCCTTCTCCTGTGATTAGTTCCTGAATTCGTCACCAGAAAATATTTCAAAAGAAACACTGTCATACTGAGATATAAGACATATTTGAAAGTGAAGTAAACCTTTAAAGTGATATGAGTCACATTCAAAAAAAAAATGCTGCAGCAGATTCTGCCTTGACACATTGTTTCTTTCTTGTGGATAAATTGGCAATCGAGAACCACAGATGGTTCTTCCATGAATAATTTATTTCTAACAATTTAAGGGGAAACGAATTTCTGTTGACTTATAAATCAGAATGATAAACAACAAAGTCATGGTCTGCTATCTTTCTTTCAATTAATTCTTCTTATTTCACTGCCTCTTCTAATTTGTCTATTTCCCATTCACATGATCCTTTCATTGCCTTACTGAATTATAAAGTTGGTTCAAGCCAAGACCAACTTTTCAGAATTAAAACACAACGGGTTTTTAAGGTCTGCTATTTTTGTTTTCTTTGGCTTTGTTGCTGTTGCTAATATTGGGTTGGTTGGGTTTTTTCAAACATCAAACCAGACTGAGTTAAAAGCATCTTCAGTGAACTTGGCATACGAGGTGTGCCTCGTGACTTTTTCCTAACTCAGAACTGTAAGAGCCAGATTCTCAGGAGGTTTGAGCCTCTTTCTGACTGCAAATCAGACACCTCTGAAAACAGCCCTCATGAGATGCCAGGACACATATTAGTCAGAAGCATTGTGCATCAAGTCTGCATTTCTACCAGGATTAAAGGGCCAGTCTTTTTACTAGACACAAGCTAAGGATCTTATCCTTGCTTTTGGTCATTAGTATTTGAGCAAATACTTCTTGAAACTCTATTACAAACTCCACCACCCATAGGTTCCAAGAAATCCAAAACTTGTTCCATATACTGCACCTGTCACAGCTACTAGCATTAACTTTACAATCCTCACTACGTGTTAGCCTTGGAGCCAGGGTAGATCCTTCTGTTACATTAGAACTGTTTTAACTTTTTAAAACCATTTTTACTTTAATGATGTATCTTAGCCCTGATGCTTGAAGCTACCCATTCAAATTATCTATTTGTCTCTCCTACAGGACTGCAGGCTTCATGGGAACAGGGGTTATGACTGCTTTGTTTGATCAGGATCTCAGCACAGTGGAGATGAGAAGGAACACATTCAATCAGTAAATGTTGATGAAATGTATCAAGAGGGGGAAACAATTCAGCATAGCCATGTCTCAAAGTAAGCAAAATGCCAAATTATTTCCCCTATTCCTTCCTCAGAGGGTTTCTGGTATTAACAAGTATGACCCGTTGCTCTGTTCAGACCCGAGCAGCCTCCCAACCCAAGGATTCATATCCAGGAGAACCCTTGCTACAAAACATCTTCCCACACAGAGTTCAGGTATCAAACCTTGCCTATGTTTCTCACATCCATTCTTTTCTGCACATTCTTCCATCTCATCTCTTCTAAAACAGTTTCCTGATGTGTCTGTCTTTCCACCCGCAGAACTGAGCCACCCCATTCTCCTCCACAGTCACCAGTGTCGTCCTTCTGAAACATGCATCAGACTGTGTCCTTCCCCTAAGAAAGCTCCCCAGAATCTCCTTATCACCCATAAAATAAAGTCTGAATCCTTGTCTTTGAACTTACCCTAAATACTAGGTAGCATTTATTGATTTTCAACATCTGGCCCCTATCAACCCCCTAGCCTCTCCTGATTCAGTCTTCTTGCTCAAGCAGTGCTACATTATTCACAGCTCTGCCTCATCTCCGTGTGTGTAACTACCAAGTTGCTTCTGCCTACTTTGCTCCTGCTTCATCCAGAACTCAGGCTTATACTTCAAGATTCACCTCAGCCTTAGCTCCTCCAGAAAACATTCTCTAAATTCTGTTTGGATCCCACCCTCTTTGCATCCTTCCTCCCACACTATCCAATACATAAAGTTAGC